>PVIR01006780.1:0-64171 GCA_004026965.1 Petromus typicus
AAACTTAGAAAACCTCATGACAGAAGTTGGCCTCCAGATTTTCTTAAAAGCCAGTCTGTCCCTAAAGATGGAACTTACTCAATATTAAAATGCTAGCAAAGCATGACCTTGAAATACTGTTTGCTGGTTGTTGGCCCTTTTGTATTTTTTATTTTTGAGAGAGGTTCTTGTTAAGTTGCCCAGGCTGGCCTTAAAGTGGGATCCTCCTGCCTCTGTCTCTCAAGTAGCTGGATTACAGTTCTGTGGTGTCACACTTGGCACCTTTGGCTTTTGTATTCTGTTCAATGGCCTTTTACCATTTTCCCAAGAACACAATTGTTTGAGAAAGTGAATGAAGGAGTTCAATATTTAGATCATGCAGTCATTCACCCATTTCCAGTAAAAAGCAATAAACCATACATTGCTTGGTTTCAGAATTCTGGGTAACTGGGAGAAACTTTGTGGTCAAACTATGAGCTAATGACAAAATTGGTGGAATGATCTGACTTGGGTTAGATTGTTCATTCTCATAAAAAAAGACCAGTTTCTGTTTGTCCAACTATGTACAGTTGAGTTTTGAATCCAAGTCAATTGGTTCCACTGGCATTATCATTTAATTGTAGAAACTATCTAATTTCTTATTTAATTTCTTCTGTGACCCATTGGTTGTTCAGGAGGGTATTTGTCAAGTTTTTGTAGTTTCTTTTGTTATTGACCTCCAATTACATTGCACTATGGTCTGATAATATATGGGGATAACATAAATTCTTTTGCATTTACTTAAACATGTACTAAGAGTGAGCATGTGGTCTATTTTGGAGACTGACCTGTGTGCAGCTCAGAAAAATTTATATTCTGATTTTGTGGGGTGGAACACTCTGTAGACATCTATTAAGTCCATCTGTTCAAAAGTTTGGTTCAGTTATAATATTTTGTTGCTGATTTTTTGTCTAGTTGATCTGTCTATTTGTGACAGTAGGGTACTGAGATCTCTACTACCATTGTATTAGTGCTTACTTGGTTTTTCTTCTCTTTTAATATTTGTTTTATATAGTTGAATGCACTAACATTTGGTGCATATATATTAATGAATATCATCTCTTCCTCTTGGATTGTTCCCTTTACAAATACGTAGGGAATTTCTTTGTCTCTCTTAACTAGTTTTGGTTTGAAGTTTACTTTGTCTGCAAATAAGATAGTCTTCCTTTTTTTTTTCTGGGTTCCAGAAAAAAACATGGAAAATTGTTTTCCATTCCATTCCTTTTAGTCTATGATTTTTTTTAAATTAAGTGTGTTTCTTATATACAACATATATTGGATCTTGTTTCTTAAATGTTCTGGTTTATTCCAGTATCTCACAGATACTGGTTTTTCTTGTAGGCAGTTGGTTTTTCTTGTAGGTAGCCACCAGTAAGGAAAGCTCTGAGATATCTTTCTTCCCGGGATGTATTCTCGGTATCAGAACAGACTTGATTACTGCCTCTGTTATAACCATTTTATAAGACAGAATGTTGGGACATCAGTTCCACCTCTTGTATGTAGCAGCTTCTCTGATAGATTCAGATCTGTTAACTAGACTATGGGTTTGAACAACTGTTATGGTTTAGATCTAAAGTAATCCCCTAAAGTTTCATGTGATTGGAAGTGGGGCTTGGTTGGAAGAGGCAGGTCCTAGGAATGTGACCTGAAGGCAGATTCTCATCCCCAGTTTTTCTCACTTTTGCCCTCATGGCTTCCATTGGGGTGAGAAGCTTTCCTCTTCTATGGCTTTCCATTACATCACTTCTACCTTGGAGCCAAGTTCTAAACCCCTGGAGCCCATAAGCCAAGTGAACTTCTTTTCCTTTAGGTGGTGGGTGTGGGATATTTTGTCCCAGTGATGAGACACTGACTAACACAGAAAACTGACACAGAGAAGTGGGGTCATTGCTAAGACTGTTCCTGATGAGGTAACTTGGAAGACTGTGGAAGCCTTCCTACAGAGGAAGGGTTTGGAAAAGATAGTCCAGTCTAGAGATGCAGTCTAGAGAGTCCCTGGAATATTATAAGCAGAGCTTGCAGAGTGATTCTGATCAGAGTACAGAAGACCAGGATGTTGAGGTCAAGAATGAGGTCAGGAAGGTATTAAAGGTCAGTAAAGTCCAAGCTCATGAGATTTCAGTTAGGAACAAAGACTTTATTGGAAACTGGACTAAAAAAGATGAATATTTCATTCAAACAAATAATTTGTCTGTATTTTTGGTTGTTGTTCATGTCCTGTGACTTCGTGTGAGGGCTTTGAATGTGGAAGATCAACTAATCTGGCAGAGGAAATCCCAAAGCAGGCCACTGTTCTGGCTGTGGTGTGAGCACTGCTGGCTGCTTTTAGCTGGACCTACAGTGAGAATCAGGAACAAAACCCCAAACTGAATGATTTGAAAATTTTACATCTTGGCCAGAAAGTTGACCGATGAGTTTCCTGGAGACTCCTCAAAAGTGAGGCCTTCATAATGCCAGTCCCATCATTTTGGGGGAGCGTAGGGGCTATCAATAAAGTATCCACTCCCGTGAAGTTTGTTGGAGTTGTCCGTATGACAGCTGAGTGTGTGTTATTTGCCCTATGGTCAGCCTTAGAGATATCTGCCTCAGCCAAAGCAGGTTTAAAATGTGGGCTTGTTCCAGAGATCTCCACCCTGCAACCATTCCAGATAACTCTGCTTTGTGACTTCCATATGACCCTTCCCCTCACTACTCTGAACTCCAGATAGGACCACAAAATGCATGAAACTGAACATGCATGGGCCACTTCTCCTATATACATGTGGGGTTTCTGCATGTTCCTCACCCCAGTTAGAAGGGCTCATACCTGTGCACTAAACCCCTGTGCTGTAGCACAGCTCCCAATAAAGTTTTGCCCAGGTGATCCTATTGCTACTTACAAGGGCTGGTAACACTGTTAGCCCCAAAGAGCTCCAGGAAGTGGAGAAACAGAGAAGAGCCAAGCACAATAGCTATAAAAAGAGACCACTGTTAATAGGTAGAGACCTTACAAGAGTTCCAGAACACTACCAAGGAGGCCATGAATTTCTGCTGCTGAAACACTGACCGGGGTGACAAAGTGCCAAGAGCTGTAACTCTAACAGCGTAACACCAAGAGCTGAGTCACTGGCCGTCAGTATGCAACAGTGTAACATTCAGGGCTGAGAGTCACTGAGACCCAAAGCCTAGAGCTGCTAACATGAAGGTAGCTGCTTGTTGCTGTCCCATGATTGCCATCCCAACTGAGCAAAACAACCCTCAGCCATTTGGTGACATGTAGACCTCTCAGCCACTAGAGCTATGAGCTAAATCAGCCTCTTTAAAAAGAAAAATCGGTCTTGGGCATTTTGTTATAACAGCATAAATAAACATATTGTTTCCAATTTACTTTTAAAACATTTTAATTTTTATTAATACATAATGATTATGTATATTTTTATTTTTATTTTGATCCAAGTTAATTTTTATGAGGAGAAACTATAAAAATGTATTTATGTCCACAAAAGAGAGGGAGAAAGAGTGCAAAGGTAATGCATATATTGATGAAAACAGTCATATTAATTGCCTAATCTAACCAGTGTGATCTGGGACATTGTAAAACACAGTACCAAGCAAACCACTCTTCCAGGGGAGGAAGTTGTCAGTGATGTGTGTAAGGATGACCAGTTTAGGCAGAAAATAAAAGAATCTATCTGCTCTTTTAGGATTTCACTGAGTGTTATAGACTGAGCCCGGGTTGCAGGGAACAACTCTTTAGAAATGCACAACCCCATTTAGAATTTGCACTGAGATGAATTTAAAGCAAGAGCATTTCCTCAAACTATTAATATTTTTTTAGCATAAAATGACAGCCAGCAATTCAGGTTCTATGAGGCTTGATACACAGAGGGCATGAACAGGAGAGAAATGAGTGTGGATTGGCCCTTCTAGTATCCTCAGCAACCTCCCTGAGGAAGAAAGCTTCTCCTCTCCCTGTCTCACTCATCTTCCCAGGAACTGTGGTGTTTCCACATGCAACTGGGTGTCCCCATTTTTGAGTTCTCATCTTCTGACTTCCCTTCTTAGAAAACCTACTTTTCTTCTTCATGTGTTGACAGGGAAGAGGAAAACCGGAAAGAATACTTCTTAGTCAAATCTTCAGGTATTTGCGAATAAAACTTTTTGTTTTTCTTTTCTTTTTAAACATTTTTCTTATTCTACTAACTGATATAAGAATCTAACAGGAACAACTTTACATAATTTTGGGGAAAAATCATTTCACAATTAAAATTATGAGTAGGCCTATTTTTACTGCCTATAGGTCAGCTATGGTATATTGAGACAAAACTCAGTTTTCACCTCTAGTCACAGCTAAGACCTCAATGGCGCAGTGATGCTGTGATGCTCCAGGACAGGATTACACTAGTTGAAGACATTCTGCGGGATAGACAAAATCCTAATCAATAGAAATTCCTCATACTTTTAGGATACACCAAAGCTGTCACCCTGTTACAGCTGTTATTCCCTGTCTACTGAATAAAATGTGCCAAGCTCGATGTCTTTCATCTCTGTTGCCTAGAGCAGCCTCGATCAAGTGCAAAACTCAGCTCCTTCCCTAAGTCTCATTTTTCTCCTTTTCCCATTTGCTTAATTAATTGCCTTGTGCTATCATGGCTCATAAAAGACTAGAACTTAACTGCAGAGGTTCTAATAATGTCCCCTTTCCCTGTTCCCTACAAGAATCCACCTGTGTTATCTATGAAACATGTTTGCTGTCATCTCCAGAAAGGTAATTGTTTCCTGAGAAAAGCAGCATCATGTTTGCTAACTAGAATTTAAGATCCCCCATGAGAGTTTCTCTATTCAGATTGGTCTCACCCTTGTGAAGTCATTTACTACTGTGAATCCCAGACTTGGAAGTGTCCAGTCCTTTCTGCCAAAGCTCTACCCCAGAATGACCCTGTGGAGCTTTTCACTCAGAAGCAGAATCATAGAATACTTGGGTTAGTCATCTCAGGCTTCCTGCTCTGTAGAAACAAATCTAAACAGCCCCGAGCAAATGAAGAGTTTACCAGATCCCTGGGGTCCCTTGCCGGCGATTCCAAAGTCAAAACTGGGGATGTTGAGGAGTCAGCTGACAGCATGGGAAGTCAGTTGTGGGGCCAACTGGGACACTCAGTGCCCAGTCTCAGGCTCCAAGACCAGCCGGCGTTCCTGCTGTTTCCATGGAACACAAACATTTATGTGCACTTAGTAATTTCCAGCAGAGCCTCATCATGAGGCAGCTGCTCATCCTGCTGGTGCCAGGAGAATGCACCCAGGAGCCTCCACGGTGGGCTGATCCCCACCCTGCTATTCGGTGTCCTGAATGCTGGGGTTTCACAACCACCCTGACTCAGAGTGGGGTGTTATTTAGTGGCACGATGAAACAAGGATATGAAATTTGCCGTGTTCACACCTGTGGGATGCTGAGCTCCCCAAAGCAGAAAAGGAGAATGAATGGCAGCCAGCAAAACTCTGTAAATCATCCTCAGTTCCCACCACCCCCATGTCTGATGCTCAGGCATTTCATCTGCCATTTTCTCCTTGCTGACTGACTAAGACTCAAAAAGAAAGCCAGCAAGAAAAGAAACCAAATAAAGAGCACTATCAAGGAAAAACATGTTTGTAGAAGGTGGGGAGCTAGTTTGGCTACAGTCTCTTTTGTCTGTACCCAGGGCAGTGGGCTCACTGCTGCAGGTGAGCAGCTCCTGTCCAGGCTGAGTGAGACCTCACTCAGGATGGTGGTTCTATATATAAATGTGCCTCTGTGTGTGTGTATGCACATGTGTGCACGGGGGTGTGGACAGAAGAGTGTGAAAATAGGCTCAAATTTCAACCTCCGAAGAGGATGTTTTAATTCAAGATATTTCCCACTGAAGAATCCTACTATAAAACTAGAGAGAAACACATCTTTCTATCAAATATGTTGCTAAGAAACACATCAGATACATGTGCCTTTCATTCAAACTTGGAGTTAATCACAGTTAATGTGTGCATCAAGGCTGTTAAACAAAGGTTCCTGTTAGAGCAGGATTATCTGCAGTTCCACAAGGAATCTGCCTGTGCAGCCCACGTCTGGAATGGAGAAGCCCATTCTGCTGGTGTCTCCATGTCCAGGGTGACTCGGATCTGGCTGTGGCCACATTTATAGCACTTCTCCTCCCTCATAACCAGTCATTTCCTGTGAATGATCTCTGCTGTGTGTCTTCCTTCAAAAACAAGAGGGGCTGTTGCTGGAGGCTTTTTGTGGAGGAGGTCACAGAGTCATTCAAGGCTGTGGCTTCTCAAAGCACAACATAGCAGAGGTCCTCCCTGCTCTGCTACGTGACAGGTCAGAGGGAGCACGTGGAACATTTTCAGTTCCCACCTGTTCTGTCCTTTCATGCACTTCAGCCAGATTTCTCAGAATTTCTCAAAATGTTAATACATTTTATAGTGCTGGAAAAGTGATTGTCAGGTCATTTTCTAAATCTCGAGTCTCCCTGTACTTTATCACCTGCTCAGTTGCTGTCCTGGTAGTATAGAACTCTCTCAGATTTTTCATTTAAGAAGAGGGCTAAATGAAGTGGGCCATTGATTTGCTTCCAAGAAGACATAGGTTTTAGGATCATAGTGAACCCATTAGAAATGGGCACAGTTTGCTTTTTCTATTACTTGGCATATTAATAGAGAAGAAAGTTTCTCAAACCAAGATGGATCCAGGATCAGAGGTGGCCTTTGCACCAGTGCTTTGGGTTCTGGGTGGCATCCCTGGGCCCGGGGCCGGAGGTGGCTGCAACGGCTCCTCCCTGAGTCCTCCTCATGTCCTCCTCCTTTCCCGTCATCTTGCTGTGTTTCCTCATACAACTCTTTCTATTTACTGTGGACTTTTCTCCACACTCCTGGTTCCAGCAGGAAGCCACCACCAGGCCTAACGTTGGGGGTGAACTCAGGACGGAATTTTCCCCATCACTCTGAATTTCCTAGGTTTCATCACTGCACGCCAGATGCTTAATGCTATTTTAATGCAGTTGTTTTGTGTGTGAATGGTATGCTCTTTTCGCCAAACCTCAAGCCCTGGAATGAAGATCTCACAAAAATGTCTGGAGTCCAAAGCTAATAGCTGCTTTCAGCTGCTATGGGATAAGGTATAGAAGTTTTCAGGTTGATGCTGAACTCAGTGGGGTCGTGGGTGGCAAAAACTTAGAGAAGGGTGCCAACTCATCTAACTATGCTCCAAAGTGAGGCTCCAGTTTTCCCCCACATATAGGTCTCTGATCTGGTAGTTTGTCTCCCCTTAGTCCCTAGTGACAGCTTCTCTTTTTGTAGTCCTCAACTCAGCAAAAGTTGACCTTCTACCCAAGCTGAAAGCATTGGAAATCATCCTTGACAGCTGCCCCCAACCCCACCCTCCACCATTCTTACCAAATACATCCAACCATCACAGACATTCACCCAACAAGCTTCCATGGATAGCTGCTACAGGCTGGTACCTTGCCAGATGTGGCCACAACAGGGTAACTGGTTTATAAGAGGTAATGTAGGCTCATGGTCCACAGCTGGGGTGTGGCTCAGTGGGAGAGCAATCACTTAGTTGTGTACGGCCCTGGGTTCAATCTCCAGCCCTGCAAAAATATAATGATCTCAGGGGTCAGACATCCAAGGCCACATCCCGGTGCTGCCTCCAGCGTTCTCGATTATCTCCGCAAGGTCATCCTGTCTCACTCTGTTACCGTACTGATACAACTACTCTGCAGTTTTTATACACAAATGAATTCATTTTTCCACTACACTCCAGGCCTGGTACATGACCATGAACACATATGAAAGACAAAATAAAATACTTGAAAGACAAGAGCAGACTGGGATCAGACCTTGCACGGACAGGTGACATGAGACTGGGGTCTCAAGGATGAGCGGCTGTCCGAGTTGTGTTGGCTTCCGGTCTTGCTGCTCTCCTTCCTCAGGTACTGCTGCTTCTCACCACGGCCACAGAAACGCCCCTCCACATGGTTTTCCTGCCTCACACCCCTTCTTCCACATGACAGCTAGTAAGGTTTTATGTCATTTATCTGACTGTCATTTCCTAAGTGACATTCTTCAGTGACTCCTAAGGAGCCTCTGATTGGTGCCCAAACTGCTCAGTGGGTTCGAAAAGCCTGGTCTTCCTCCCTCCTTCCTCAGCACAACATCCGGGACATGGCCAACTCTGTGGGGTTTTTGTGGTTTGTTACTTTTTTTCTGCCTCTCTCCTGGTGTCCCCACAGTGTCTGTCTACACTGACCTTGTGCCTTTTGATTCCACCATTGGAACACCAAGCTGCTCCACCTGATCTGTCCCCTGGTGAAACGTCCTCCAGACTCCAGATGCCATCTCACTTTCCGGGGCTCTTTCTTTGTCTGGTGGTCTTCCATGGTCCCTTCTAGGACTCTGATGCACACCAAGTAATAATTAAATTATTAAGTATTAAATAATTAATGAAGCAATACAAAGGGTCAAACACTATGCTACTTTTCCAGTGCTTTTTAAATTTTGGGGGTCTCTAAGTTCTCCGCTAGCCTTGACTTTACTATGTAACCCTTCTCTTCTCTCTGTACCCACCCATCTGGAGAGCAGGAGGAATTGTCTTGGCAAGAACAGCACAGGACTCAGCACAGCGCATGGCACATGCCAGGGGATGACATCTCTTCTTGGGATTGAATTGTGTGCCACTGAAATTCAGATGTTGAAGCTCTAGTACCTACAAATCTGGTCTTATTTGAAAGGAGGGCTGTTGCTTTGGTGTAACTGGTTAAGATGTGGTCACCCTGGAGAAGAAGAGGCCCCTAATCTAGTACAACTGGAGTCCTTACAAAAAGAGCATCATGGGCAGAGATAGAATGAGGGGAGGTGATGTGAAGAGATGTGGCCAGAAGACAGCTGTCCACAAGCTGAGGAGGAAGGCCTGGAACAGCTTCTCTTGATAGCTCTCAGAAGAAACCAACTTTGCTGACATCTTGACCTTGATCTTCTAACCTCCATCCAGAGCTGTGAGACAAGAAATTTCTATCAGTTTGCTACCTGGGGTAGAGAATCCTTTGTAACTTGGCTACCAAACTAAGACAGCACACAAGAGGTGATCAAAATATAGAGCAAGTGTTTAGATTTTTACAAATGAAGACACATTGCCATCGGATCTCCTTGAGATACCCCATCTCACTTGATGCACACTTATCCCACTGTTCTTGCCCCTTTCTGAAGAAGTCTGGGAGACCTCTTTCCTGAAGAGCTGGTGGTATCTGATCAAAAAGTGTAGTGCGCGCCAGTGTCAAGAGGAGCCTTGGAACACGTTACACTGTATCTTCATCTGACCTGTTCACCAGATGTAGGTGCTGTGCGACTGCTGGCTTCCCCTGTTAGACATTTTGAGTCACTTCAGGACATAGAGGGGCCCAACCAGAGACACTCACAAAAGCAGACTCCCTGGACTGCTTCAGACAGTGGCAAGAAGGATGAGGTAAGTGTGGCCAAAGTGAGGGAGAGTATTTTGAGGAGGATTCACGGCAACATATCTTTTACTACAGTTAAGAAAAGAAAATTTAACGTTCACCGTATGTTTTGATTACACCCGCTCTTTCTTCAGCCAGGTTTCCAATTCTTTGAAATCTGCTCCTTTAAGAAAAGACCTAGCAGTGCACACGTGTGCTCTAAACATATTCCATGAACAGAGGGACCCACAGCACGGCAGCTCAGGTGGCTCTCAGTCATCGAGGCAAGCAGCCACGCTTTGCTTCCTATGACCCCCTCGCCACGGGGACTCCAGGAGCTTCTCCCCAGGGGCAGGGCAGATGCTCTTCTCAGTGAGCCCAGCAGTAGGGCCATGCACACCAGTGGGCAAGCAGGTGCTTGTTTTTCTCTCCCAGGCTGAGAAGGAAGCAGAAGAGGTGAGGGTGGGCAGATCAAAGAGCGACGAAGAAGAGAAGCAGGACTGGAGTGTGCTGTTGGAGCTGTGCTCACTCCAGACTCCAGAACCACACCGCAGGGTGTCAGCGCAGGCTGCACGGGAGCCAAGATGTCAGGCAGGAATTTCCCCCTTCTTAAAAAAAACTCATCCTGCCCCATTCGATTGCAGCCTCTACTGAACGATTCGTCCAAATTTCCTCTGACTTCAGAGTATGTTGAGCAGAAGAGACACAAGGCTCATAATTATGGTTATTACAGTGAGTTGTGTGCCCATCGCCACAGCATCTGGCTGTAATCACATACTTAATGGATGGCAAGATGATCCACTGCTCATAATGGGCAGTTTCTAAGCCAGGCAGCCACCAAGCACCCACCCTCTCGCTCGGAGGCCCAGCTGAACAGATGTTTGTGGAAAGGGAAGATGCTTGGGTCTATCTGGAGGGCCAGTGACCTCAGGGACAGCGCCAGGGAAAGCAAGTTCCATGACCAGGTCACGCAGCCCGTATGGCTGCTGCTAACCAGAAAGGGCACCAAGTAGGCTTTTCCCTCCACATGGTGACAGGAAGAGGAGAGCTTGGATGGTGAAGTGAAGGAATGCAGCGGTGGTCCACGGACCGACATTTGCTTCTATTGGTACCAGACCTTCGCCCTGCTGTTCAGTGGAGAGGCCGTCACCCACGGCAGGGCAGCCTGGGAATCTGTAGCAGGAGTTTCCCGGAAGCGCAGTCAGCTGACCTCAGACTGCTGTAGAGAAATGCAATGAACCGGCTGAAACAACAGAAGCCATTTCCCTCAGCTCCGGGGCCTTGAAGTGCGAGTTCCGATCAGACTTGGTCCTCCGGGGCGGCTTGGCTGCCAGGAGGCTGCCTTTGACTCCCTGCCTGTTCCTCACAGGGTGGAGAGAGAAGCTCGGAGCTCTCTTCTCTTTCTCCTGAGGACACAAAAACCATCACGGATGCACCACCCTCACGACTTCATTCAGACCTAACATCCTCCCCCAGGTCCACCTCCTAAGCCATCACATTGAGAGTCTGAGCTGCAGGACATGAACAGGGGTGACATTCAGTTCTTAATGATAATTAAAACTGCTCTGTAACTCTGTGTGTGTGTGTGTGTGTGTGTGTGTGTGTGTGTGTGCGTGTGTGTGTGTGCGTGTGTGTGTGCGTGTGTGTGTGCGCGCGCGCATGTGTGCGAGTGTTGCCAAGAAACTCAGGCCCTCAGATTTAAAAGCCAAGAAACAGTGCCTAGGTAGACCTCAGCCTTTCCATCTCCCCCTCCCTCAGCCTCCAGACTGCAGAACCCTGTGTGAATTGTGCCAGATTTGGATTCCAGTAATGATGCTTTTGATCTTTTCTTTGTTTTTCTGGTACTGGGGATCGAACTCAGGACCTTGTGCTTGCCATGCAGGTAGGTGTACCGCTGGACTACATTCCCAGCCCTCTGATAAGAATGCTGTGGCTGCCTGGTACCCTGTACCACACATGCTCATTACTTCAGTTAGCATCTATAAACATAAAAGCCTATGGGCACCTGACCTTCTGTCTCAGGCTCCCAGGTTCCCTCTTCTTGAGTTCAGTCTCTCGCTGCTGCCTGTAACTCTGATGTAAACAACCTCCTCTATTTTCTTAAAAACTATTATCTCCTCATGGGCCAGGGATTTAGCTCAGTGGCTCCAGCACTTGCCTTGCAAATGCAAGGGCCCAGGTTCAGTCCCTGGTAATCACATACAACAATGTTAGGTGTGGAGACTCATGCCTACCAGCAATCAGTACCACATACTACAGTGCTGGTTGTAGCGGCTCACACCTGTAATCCCAGCACTTAGGCAGAGGCAGAGGCAGGAGGATTGCTGTGAATTCAGGGCCAGCCTGAACTACAAAAGTAAGACTCTGTCTCAAAAAAAAAAAAAAGTGTTCCCAAATCCTCTCTGTTACTCCATATGCACCTCAAACTTAACAGGGGCATTGAGGAACTACTTAAAAGCCCTGGCCCATTCCACAATTAACTAAATCATCCACTTGCCAGGCCCAGCTGAATTGAATCAGTGTGGTTCTGGGCATGGAGCACCCATCCAAGAGTTGTTGCCAATGGCATAAAAGAAGAACGGGAGGAGAAGGTTGCATACTGTTGATTTTATTTATTTTTTTTTTTTGAGAAACTTGTCATGGTTAGTTTTTTTGACGTGAACTCAGCTGTTGTTGGAGAAGGAGCCACTCAGGTCCTCCGTCACTGGGAATGGTTCTTGTCACTGCTGTTCTTGTCAGGGGAGCGCTGGTCTTTGCCCTGAGTGGCACTTTCTGGATCTAGTGCAGACCCTTCACCCTGACAGCACCATGGACCGTTGTGCCTTCCCAGAGCAGCTGCTTCCTGCAGGCTTGCATGAGACACTGCTGTGGGCTCTAGGACTCCAGCTAGACTTGTGGAGAACATTGCTATGGGATCAGGCCTGAGGCTGGATTCTTCGGCTCTCCAGCATGTGGGGAGATCTCTTGAACTCCTCTGCTTTTGACTTTGGGTGAATATTATGGAGTAATCCTGTAAATGATATGTCTTGTAGTAAATCTATTTCCTTGTGAACCCTGACTACAACATACCTCATGTAAACTGTCTTTTCTATTGACTGGTTCAGTTAGTAATGCCACCATCCACCAGTAAACTTGCTATTCTTTACTCCATATCCTGTGTTCATACCAAGACTTGCATTTTACTTTCAATACATTACCTATGTCACAATAGAATAGAATAGTGTTATAACTTAACACTTATTTTATTATTTTTTTTTTTTGTACTGGAGAATGAACTCAAGACCTCATGCTTTCCAGGCAGGTGCTGTGCCGCTGAGCCAAATCACCAGCCCTGAATTATATTTTGAGATGAGTCAGTTTCATCAATAATCAAATATAGTGGACCCTTGACTTAGGAATTCAATTCGTTTGTGAGGGCTGCTTGTAACTGAAGTTGGCCAGTGGAGGCTCAGGCTCCTGATATACAGCCTTCAAAGTCTCTTTTGTGCACAGACAGATCTCAGTGGCCTTTCAGAGATATTGGCCCAGGATCTCTCAGTTAACCTGACACAGAGGAGGATGTTTAATGTCCCTTCCTGATATCTTTTAGAGTTAAATCTGTGTCTGAGACCATCTGGAAGCCCAAGTAGTCAGCATTCAGGTCTCAAGACTTTGGTTGGAAGGTAAAACTAAAACTCTGGTTGTCAGCTAAGTTATTCATGTGTCAGGGTGGTCTAACTTGAGGATCCATTATATCTACTTAAATTATTTGACAACAGGTACTTTTAAAAATCCACATAATATATAAGATATTAATTCAGAAATTATCCTTGCTAACATTTTACATGTAATTTTGGCATCAGCTAGATTGTCATCCCTGAAACTTCCTGCAGAATTAAAACAATTTCCTAAAGCAAATAATGGTCTGCTCTCTCATGTTCAAGAATTTTCTGCTCCAGATGTAATTCTGTCTCTGGAAATGTTTCCCAAAGACACATGAAGCCTTAGAATATCCATTTTTAAAACCATAAATTACTACCCTCACTATGTAATCATTTAATGTCTTCATTTTAAAGCAGTCTTTCAAATACTTGTTTATGACACTATCTGATTCTTGTATGAAGCAGAAGGCCAAGAAATATAACAGCTGTATTGACTCTGTCTCTTTGTCTCCTTCTCTTCTTTTTCCTGTTTGTGTTCTTTTTGTTGTTCTTTCCTTTTCTTTCTCTTCCTCCTTCTTTTTCTTTTCTTCCTTCTTTCCTTCTTCCTCAATTCCCTCCTCCCCCTTCAGCTCCTGTTCCTCCTTCTTGTTCTATAATCAGCCAAGAGGATTTCCTAATGCTCAAACCAAAACTGATTCATTTCCGGTGAAGGTGCTCTCCCCACTCCCAGAGTGATGAGATGTATAGCAGTTCCCACACAATTCTGGTGTGACATACACCTGCCTGGTAACCAATAGGGCCATCTCAAAAGTGCCTGCATTGGGGACCGGGGATTTAGCTCAGTGGTTCCGGCGCCTGTCTTGCAAGCGCAAGGACCCAGGTTCGATCCCCAGTAACCACATACCTATACTGGGTGTGGAGACTCACGCCCAGCAGCAACCAGTACCACAGACCACAGTGCCAGGCGTGGTGGCTCACGCCTGTAATCCCAGCACTCGGGAGGCAGAGGCAGGAGGATTGCTGTGATGAGTTTGAGGCTGAGCTCAGGGCCAGCCTGAACCACAAAGTGAGACCCTGTCTCAAAAAACCTGACAAAAAAAAAAAAGTGCCTGCATTTAGATGATTAATCATATCAAATACCAGTGTGTTATTCCAAATACAGTAATTGAGATAACACCTCTAAAAATTTTCAAGAATTCAAACACTGTGTTAAGGCAACTCTGTGTTTTATGAGGAGTTATGTGGGGCACAGATAAATTAGGCATTGTGATTTTCATTAAATCCCTCAGAAGCCTCCTAAGTGATTCGTCTGTCTCTAGATTCAGCTGCTACTCTGTGTCTCCCCCGGCTTGTGACCCCTCAGTTGTTCCCCGCTGACTATTGGGTTAGATCAGACTCCTCCCTGGGCCTTACATTATACTCTTTGTCTGCCTTTCCCTTTGCGTGCTTCATAAAACTCATTTTCTTCTAGTCCCACTGTGAAAATTTCCCAGATAGGTCCTTGTCCAAATCCCTGGAACCTGGGACTGTTAACCTTATTCTAAGTTATGGTTTTGATGTGATTAACCTAAGGACCTTGAGAACGAGAAATAGTCTGAAAACAAGGTGGGTGGGTAGGGTGCCACCACAAGTCCCTACAAGAGAGGTGAGAAGCCGAAGAACAGAGGGGAGAGGAGAGGGAAGTCTGAGTCTGGGCAGAAGGCATTGTCCTGATAGGAGCAGGGGCAGTGGCCTTTGGTTTGAGATGAAGGCTTGAGCCCTAAGCCCAGGAGGCCAGGCTAGTGCCAGGAGCTGAAAAGGTGAGGAAGAGAATCACCTCCCGAAGGCTTGGAAGGACCCTGGCCTGCAAACAGCGGACTTAGCCCAGCGAACTGAGCTAAAACTACCTGAAAGCCTATTTAGCTGTTTCCCACTTTGGATGAGAACATATGAACCATTCAGCTCAACCTATCACCATTGCAAAAGTAGCTGGAGATTGAGGTCCTCCAAGGTGGCACCAAGCCCCTTTCTCTACCTTTCCAGAGGAAAGCAAACATATCTTTAAATGGCAGGGAAATCTGGCACACGGGCCTCCCAACGTTCTCTTGTGTATCTTCTGTGGCCCATTATGTAAATTTCTTCTCCTCTTTACCTTTTTTTGTAACTGAGTGATTATCCTGTTGGTCCCCGGGCACTATAATTTGCATGGCAATATGAGGCTTCTATTTGATGCTTGCAAATTATGGGCCCAGGGCTGAAGCTATGATACGAGAGTTGCTTCCACATAACTCAGTAGAAGTTAGATATACATGAGTATGACTTTGGGAATAAAGAGCTTCTTTTCATAATCACAATTTAATATTTAAAAATAAAATCTCAGTTACATAAAAATAATAGGGGCAGGCAAAGTGTAAGAGACAGAGGAGAACTGAAATGAAGTGTTCTTATAAAGATTTCATAAAATACAGCCCCACATATATCGCACACATGGGAGACCGCCATAAAAGTCTGACACAGGCAGAGGCAATGTTCCCTCTACCGCCTTTCCTGTTCAGGAAGGATTTGTTCTGAATCCTGAAATCCCTGCAGGTAAGTTTTCACAGGCACTGAGACATTTGAGAAGAAAGAAGTTGGAATTGCTGGCCTGGGAAGATGATGAAAGAGAATTAGCTCTATCCAGGGAAATCATAGACTATTGCTGTTCAGAGGACAAGGATTTTCACGGGGCTGTGTTTGTCTAATGCAGATTTTGCCCGAAGACAGTGTGATTTTGAATTTCAGGGTGAAAACATGGCACACTGAGAGACAGAAGACTGTGTCTCTAGGCTGAAGCAGAGCCAGGTATTAGTATTCTTTCCCCTCCTGAGGATGTCTGTGTCTATTTATTTATCACGAGGACTAATGAGTTCTTGAAGTTCCTTCTTACATTTCATGCTCTAGTTCTGTTATCTAGGGCTCACTGGCACATCAAGACTAGGTTAGAAGGTTATAGTCTAGAGACAAAAAGGCAAACTCTTTGTCTAGAGCATGATTTACCTAGAGCTGTTACGGAAGGGAGCCAGTGAGACACCAAACCTGGAACCTGAGTTTGTCCGTCCCTGCTTTGCTGATCTGGGCAAAACCAATTCCACCCCCCGCCCCCGCCCCAAGTCATCCAGAGAGTTAGTTTCCAGGAAGCTTTGTGAGAGAGTGTAGGGGGGCAGGATATGCTGTGAGGGACGCAGTGCTGCAGTGCCCAGAGCTGACAGAGCCAAGGGGGGAGAGGTAACACTGGAGCGGCCTTGTGTTGTTAGAAAATCTGCAACAGAAAAGCACTAATACTTGTAAATAATTCCTAAATAGCACCCTGTGCTCTGCCCTTTAGCTGTGGGTCTATGTTTAATAAGATTTGTTGTAGAATATATCAAATGGAAGTCCTAGGATTCAAGAAATGAAATATCTGTTTATCTAATTATCAAAAAGGATAAAAAGTTTTAAAATTAAGGTCTACTTATTTTAAGAAACATACAAATTCTACAGCTGTAAATCCCCTAGCAAAGTGACACACTTTCGGAGAGGGTAAGAAGGACTGAACCCAGGATCCTTGCACTGAGCCACAACTCCAGCCCTTTTAAAATACTTTTAATTGAGAATCAAAGTCTTGCTGAGTTGTCCAGGTTGGACTTGAACTTCTTCTTTAGCGTCTCACAGTGATGAGATCACAAATGTGCACCACCATGCCCAACTTGAAACTGGTTATACGGTTTGATATACATCGAATTTTATAAAGAATATGTTAGTGGGAACAATCTACAGAGACAACTATAAGCTTAAATCTCTTTTTCTAATTATTTGACATATTTAGAGGCAGCATGGTAATATAAAAAGTAAAACCTCTGACCAGGCAGCTCTGAGCTCAAATCATGATGTTGCCCCTTCTGGAGTGACTGTGGGTGAATTCCATAGTCCATTGAAACTTCTGTTATCTCTAATAACAGAAAAAGAAGTAAGCTGGGTGTGGTGGCACACACCTGTAATTTTAGCATTTGGAAGGCTGAGGCAGGAGGATCACTGAAAGTTCAAGGCCATCCTAAGCTACACAGTGAGACCTTGCAAAAAAAGCAGTATTTTAGGAGGTGGCTATAAACAGTAGAGATAAAATATTTAAGTATACAGTGAACTGCTGGTCACAGAACTTAATAAGCATAGCTACATGTCATGGGTTGGATGCATGTGTCCCCACAGCCTCATATTAAAGACAGTGCCTGAGGTGGAGTCATTGGGAGGTGATTTGGTCATGGAGACTGAGCCCTTGGAATGAGATTTATGCCTTTATGGGCAAAGGTCAGAGAGCAAGAAGTCCACAGCCCAGGAGAGGGTCCTCACCAGAAGCTAACCATGCTGACGGCTCTATCCCAGAATTCCTGCCTTCAGACCAATGAAAAATGATTTCCTGGTGTGTATAAGCCACCCAGCCTGTGGCATTTGGTTATACATGTTAGAAATATTATCTGCCATCTTGTACAGCCCTTCCAGGTTCTTCACCCTTCCCGGCAACTCCATCTCTGGCCATAAAATTTCCTTTCCCAGAACGCAGAATGACGAAGACATTATTTTATCACATTTAACTGGCCTCACCATTGCTATACACCTTCAGGTAGGAGACATGGGACGGTGATTAGGTCCAGCAGTTTTTTATTTGAGTTTTAGGATCCTCTAGATAGAGTATCATGTCATCAGCAAATAATGGCAATTTAACTTCTTCTTTTCTTATTTTTCCTCTTCCCTCTGCCTTGGCTCCCCTGGTCTTGTTCCAGTCCTCTACATGTCATTTCCTCCTCCCAATGCTCAGATCCTCATTATACATGGCTGTCTACTCAGAGAAGGACCCTTGGACTCGTCTAGATGAAAGACACCCAGACCCGCCCCGTGGCACTCCCCTTCCTCCATCTGCCTTTGTCTACCTTCTTTGCCGATCTTCCTAACCATTCCCTAAACCCACAATGCTTTATTTTATATTCATTGTACTTTATCCTACTGGAGAACTATTTTCTCTACCTTTTCCTGTTTGTCTTTAAAATGTAAGTCTCACAAGAGTGAAGGATTGTTGTGTTTTATTCATTGCTGTACCTTCAGTGATTACAATGGTTCCTGGCATGGAGTAGGCCCTCAGTCAAATTTACTGCATGAATGAATAAATACAGAAGCAGGAGCCCAGATGGTCTTTTTTACTAGGTCATGACTACTCAGTGCTGTGATACTACAAGTACTGTTTAAGTGCAACTAGATTTGGAGTTTTAATTAATTTCTGTCTTTAGTTTCCACCAGGATATGACTAAACTAGTTCCTTTTCAGTAGCTATTACATTTCCTCCGAATTTTGGTTAGTCTCTTCTGAAAGTGAAATGATCTTCAAATTGGTGAGGAATCTGCTACACAGACTCAAAGTGTTCTCTTATGTAAAATCTGGGGGACAGTAATGTTAATTTGTTCTCTCCTTTTTAAGCTGATGAATCTTAAAACCACAGAAGTATCTGTGTTCTTTACTACAGAAAGCCTACAAGGTCCCTTAAAAGAGCTCGTAAACTTCAGGCTGCAAGGTCAAGAAGGGTTGAGACCTTGTTTGTTTTTCTTACTTCTTTGTATTTAATACCTAGGAGAGTGCTTAGCATATCATTTGTTGAAGAACATAACAAATATGATTATAAATCGACTCCTAACTCGTTCACCATGCTGCTTTTCCACTGTAGGTAGTTAATGATACCATTGACCATAGCCTTGGCCTTCATATCTAAGTACACACCATCGAGACTCATGGAGAGCTGACACCTCTCTTCTTGCTCCACAGACAGTATGACTGCCTGTCCTTCTTGGTAGTGACTTCACATTTCTCTGCTTGGCACTTTGTGACTTCCTCAGTAGATGTGCCTCTATAGCTGTGCCCACGTGTGCCCTTGTCTCCAGGTGTGACTTTGTCCTACTACTTGGCTCCAGAAACCACAAGGGCCTCTCAAGATGGAGCCTGGGTGTCTCAGCTCATGAATGAGAAATTTTCAGCCCAACCCTAGATGACAGCTTCTCCCAGGAGCCAGAGATCTTTGTTGTGTATGCAATACACAGTCTGCCTTTCCAACATGCAGCATTTCCTTGAAGATCTCTGAGTAATTTATGAGTAACTATACTGGAAGATGAATGTAAGATACTATATAACTCATCTTGACCTCATAATCGCACAAACTCATACCTTTTGCTTACTTCCTACCTTATGGTGCTTGCAATATCTGCCCTGTGTGGACATTCTTATCCTGCTACTGGATATCAAGAGGCCCCACTTCCCCTTCTGGCCTGCAAGGCCCTCTTTAGCAGTTATTCCTAATGCCTTTAAGTTACTCCTCATGATAACACCAGAGAAGATCTGGAGGTATCAGCAGGAACAGATTAATTCCCTACTTGGATTTTTGTTATACGCTCTAATTCATTGACTAGTATTTACAAAGGAAGGTAAAAAAGAATACGTATTACAACTCCAGCAAATCTTTCCCAAGTCTTTCTCATTTTACATTTACCTATTTAAGAAATGCTTTCAGAGGGAAGCTGCTCAAAGTAAATTGTGTTCTCTTGACATGTGCCTTATGCTACATCAAAATTGCAGTTCAGAAAAGCAACCCTGATTAGTATTCAGCTTTCTGTTTTTACTTCTTTATAATGAGTCCAATGACTGACTCCAACTGTCTCCTTGAGGGTGGGAGTTTCAAAAGTTCATCACAATGAAGTACATCTCTGTCTACCAGAAGACTCCACCCATCGTAGTAAGACATGAAGTTTATTGAGAATACAGACTTTGAACTTATCTGTTTATAGCAGAGCAAAATTAAGATTTTATTACCATGTAACCTAAATTTTTCCAGCCCAGGATAAGCAGTAAATCTAGAGGAAAAAATAGAGTATGTGAGTGCTAATTTGTGTGTCAGAGAATGTGTGAAGGGACTGTTGGAGCAAAGCAGTCGGCCATGCCTGACGTCCTTAAGGAGCTTTTTCATGCTAGGGTTAAAGGATCAGCACTCTGCTGACGTATTGACCAGTCTCGGGTCTCCTTGGATTTTCCCACCTGTTATGGTCTAATTTGCTGGAGATGGCTCCAACTTTGAGGACTGAGACAAGGCTTGGCTCATTTCTTTCTACTCTTCCTTATTTTTTTCTTTCTCTTTCCCTTGTTCTCTTCTCCCCTCTCCACCTCATCTCTCTCCTGCCTGAATTCACAAAACCTTCTCTCCTCCTATCATCCCATCCCCCCATCAGGGTGTGGTCTTTATTTCTCTTTTTAAAATTGAAATCTTTATTGGTATATTACATATACACATCATGATTGCACTCAACAATAAGAATTTGTACCAGTGTACGACACAACTTAATTCTCATTTTTCTTTATTTTACAACCCGTGGGAGGCACAACTCTTTGCTGGACTTTTCATTTTCACATGGAAAAATAATGGTCAAGTTGCACAGTTCTTGTAAGGCATTTGATTTCAAATCCTTTTTACAATAGCTCTGTCTGCTGAAGGCAAGGGGTGCTTTGGAGTTGAGATTACCTTCTTCTCCCCCAAGGACAGGAGGAGTTTGTCTCTCATCTACCTGTAAGGAGCTGGTGCACTTATTGAATTTATTTCAAACTAGCTTCAGGGTACTGTTGGTTCATTAAACTCACTTTTCTGATGATGTCCTGAAAACCTGATAAGACCCGATATGGCCATCTGGGCCACACTGCCGCACCTATTTATATCTCAAATTACTTACACTTTTAAACAAAATAGCCAGTTTCACTCTAGCTAATGAAGTCTTATATCCTCCAGGAAATAGGGGCGAAATATTTTTAACAGTTGCCTAATATTTTCTTGCATAATTTGGCTTGAAATATGACAGTTTCTTTTATATTTTATACAAAACAATTTAAAATCATAATTGATATTTATGTTAATAATATCAACTACATCAATGGCATGATATGATCCTTTAGCATATTACAAATACACAATGGTCATTTATATAAATATAATTTGCATCTCAGGTTGCAGTTCTGCAGTGTAAGTAGCATCTTCCATTCAACTTCCTTGCTTTGTTCTTTGGGGTCATCAAGGTAAGACCACAATATCATTCCAGTTTCTTAGGTCCTGACTGGGATTGCAAAGCAATAAACGTCATAGTGCAGTCTAATTTTTAATATTGTAATGTGAATTAAAATCAGATGTGATCCATGAAAAGCATGAAATACAGCAATTGACCTAGTTATTCTAGTTTTCCCTTGTGGGGGGGCATTATTTTTCTTTCCTAACAGTTTTGCTTTCTTCTCTGGGACCTATGACTTGTGGAAATAAATACCATGCTGGAATAATTCTTGCTTTTGTTTAAACAGATGCTTAATAATGATAGACATAGCATTTAAACAGGGCTTTCTTTTAATTTCTTAAAGTACATGTTCATATTCATTTTCTGATAAAAGTGGCTTTTAATGAGGAGAAGAAACAAAATGAACAATAAATTTTGAAAATCCAAAATTGTAACTAGTTCTGTAAATAGAAATGGGACGGGAGGTGCCATTTTCCTGAAACCACTTTTTTTTTTTTTTAAATAAAGAGATTGGCTTAGTACCCCTCAAATAGTGATGAGGATTTTGAACTCTTTTTTCTTATAGTATAGGTGTAAGTTTGTATATTATCCATGGGCTCAAATGCAGTTGACAGCGGTACTGACATCCAGAGGTTAAATGTGGCATACATGTATTTTCAAGGCTTACAGATATGACATATCTTGACAATGACTTCGAGGATTGGAACACACAAAGGCTTTCATTTTTGGCTTATTTGTAAAAATGTTTGTGTTCTGGACACTACTCTTGAAATTCTTCCCAAATGTGGTAGTACCTCCTAGTTCCCCATTAATTCTATCTGGAGGTAATGGAACAGCTTTAAGCAGCCACCAGTGAGCTAAAGGTGTCTGAATTGTCAAGGGTTCTGCAGGCCCCCAGAAGGTGTTAACCATGAAGCACAACCATTCTCCACAGGAAGTTCTGTGGTTCCACAAAAATAGTAACTAATAAGAGAGACATTTGTAAAGGATCCCAGGGCCATTCACAAAATTTGTCCTCAGACACTTTCCATGTGTTAGAATTAAGATGAAGAATTTCTGTAACATCCACAGAGTAAATCTGCAAAAGGATGCATCAAATAAAGTGTCATTATCTCTTATCTTTGTGATTGTAAGTTTAATGAAGGTAGATCTGTGAAGATTCACTGGTGTGTTTTCCAGAGCTATGATTACAGAAATTTAAACCTCTTTAATCTGGAATTTGGGTTAAGAAGCACTAGGAAATTAGGAAAATGACAATATTTCTTTTTTAACCCTGCAGATGAAATGTAATCCGCATGGAGCTTTTCTTAGAACCCATCTGGATGCCTGGGAAAAGCAATATGAAGAATTCAAAATGTGCATAGGCATAGAAAATAATGAGCATGTTTCAGTGTATTTCAGTGCCGTTAAAGAATTTCACTCCATGGGTGTAAAAGTAAGCTTTAACACAAAGAAGATTTTGATATTGAATTAGCACTCTCTTTCTTGGATAAAATGATATCTTTTAAAACATTCTGATTGTACAGTATGAAGATAGAGACAACAGTAGCTCTCCAGGAACGCTGGACAGCTCCTCTTTTGTGGTATAAAGACCTGTGGGGGCTAAAGAACCTCATGCTTTCCTATTTCTGTGCCTATTCTAGAACTTTTGCTTTATCTATCTCTATGATTCTTCATGTAATGTTGCATTTGAAACAACAAATAATCAAAATAGTGTAAAGTGTTCTTTTCCCCTCATGTTTCTTCTTTTAATAGCCAAGGCAACAGCTGATAACATTTAGAGTCCCTAAGTATTTATCAACTATGTTTCTTCTGTGTGCTAATTATCTAGATTATGGTCATGACCTCATGGCCTATAATATGACAATGTGCACTCTAAGACATGTGTGACTTATTTTGTCCCAATTACACTATAGCTAAAATATTTTAAAATTTTAAACATGTCCCACATCTATCTCTTCTAAATTGACACTGTCCAAAAAACTGCTGCAGCTATTTCAGTTGTTAAAGTGAAATAAAATGAGAAAGTCTGTTCCTTAGTTGCACTGGGCACATTTCCAGGGCTGAGAAGCCACTCAGGGCTCTTGGCTATGATTAGACCATGTAGAGCCTCCACTGCACACCGAGTTCACGGACAGTGTTCTCGTTAGTAATTCTTTGCTCACTTCTCATCTCCTCTTTTATGCCCTACTTTACTGCTGCCCTTATCAAAGCAGAGAGCTCCACAGTGAAAGTAAAGCCCCCACATGAAAACTGGAGTGATTTTTCTAAAGTGCAAATCTGCCTACATCACTCTCCTGCTCAAAATCCCTCAAGTCCCCCATAAAGGAAATCTAAGCTATTGCAAATGGTGCTGAGGACAGCTCCATCCCATTTCTTGTCTTGTCCCTTCTCTCTCTTTCCATGTTCCTGTTCTATAGAAACGTTTATTGATTTGCTCTTGTCTACTACAGAGCTCTATGCTTGCCATTGCACCTGATACATTTTGCTGATGCTTTCATGTTTAGAAAACAACCTTATCTGGGCATAAGTGTGTGTTACCTTAGCTGGGTAACACACACTTGTACTCTCTGCATTCTGAGTGGTTGAGGCAGGAAGATTCCAAGCTCCAGATAAGCCCTGGTTACTGAGTGACCCTGGCTCAAAATAAAGAAAAAAAATTAAAAACAGAAGGAGTTATAGGTCATCACTAGAGCCAGGAATTCAGTGTCCAGTGCCCACCTCCATTCCAGGAATATCTATGGAGTTCTCCAGCTCTTTTTGGTCAATTTAAGTGGCCACTACCCTCCCCATCTCATCTGTATGTGACCCTGTTTGCTGAAGGCATTTACTGAGATTTACTGTGTGGGTTAATATATCAGAGAAAACATGTAATATTTGTCTTTTGGAGCCTGGCTTATTCCATTTAACATGATAATTTCCATCCATTTTCCTGAAATGTCATTATTCCCCTCTTCTTGATGCCTAAGATATACTCTAGTACATACATATATGCCACCATATTCATTTATCTATCAAAGAGCATGTAAGCTATTTCTGCAGCCTGGGTACTGGGAACTGTGCCACAAAAACATGGAAATATGAACCTAAAAAAGAATGTACAAGCTCTGTGTATCCTTTTGTAAGTGTGATGCATATGCTGAACATCAGCCTTATTGGTGAGAGGTTGATGGACAGGCCAACTTTCTTTGTTTATATTTAGTATATGTTTTATTCAGCATACATTCATATTTTAAATAAGAGTTGTTTTCAAAGGGCTTAGACATATTTTCTTCATTATAGTACACTGTGGGCATGAACTCCCCTTAACTGGAGACAGAAATTCAGTATACCTCCAGTTTCCTTCACTGTCATGCAAACACTTCACTACTTTTTATTTTAATTGTGTTTATTGGTACATTTTAGGAATACATTATGATCACATTCATCATTGGGAATATGTACCGGTTCATGATATATCTTGATTCTTATTTTTTCCACTTCCTTACCCTCTCTTTAGCCCCTACACTCCCATTTAAGTTTGGTTTTCATTTGTCCTTTATATCTTCAAGTTTTTCTTCTCTTCTTTGCCTTCTTCTGTGACCCTGAGTTTCCCTTTTCCTTTGAGCACTTTATTCCTATTTCACAACACTTATTATGCATTCTGAACCTCATTTACACCATAAGTTTCTCACACTAGAGAAATGACATGGATTATATATGCGTGTCCTGTTTTACTTGTGAATATGGTCTCAATGTGTGTCCATTTAGTGATAAACATCTCTATTCATTCCTTATGGCTGAATAATACTCCATTTGAAAAAAGCACTTCACTATTTTTTAGTCCAAGGCTTCAGATCAGGTAATTATGTAGTTTTCCCTCTCTGTTCTTCCACTTGTGCATGTGTGCATAGCACCTCCCCCAAATGTATGTATACCACTCACATACTTAGGAAAACATAAATCCCCTGAGCTGAGGCACCCCTTCCCCAGCCCCTCCTCCTACCAGAGCCCCAGGCACTGACAACTAGGCCTCAGCCATTCTCCTGGTGGAAATTTGAAGCTTCTCATGGTATCTGATAACCCAAAAGATGAAGCTTACAGAGAGTGAAATTGGAGGTCATCACACTGTCCAGACAGATCTTCTGAAGGGAAGTAGTCAACCAACAAACACTCCTTTTCAGACATGCAAATTCATTTTTTAGTATTTCTTATGCACGTGAGCAGTTGAGAACTCTCACTTGTAAGGAAGTCTCTAAAATGAAGGCAACCACCAAAAGAAGCAGGTAGTGTAAGGCTTGTGTGATAAATAAAAGCTATGCAGAATGATCATGTTCATAGTTCACCAGCACCTTCCAGAAAGCAGACAAAAAGTGATAACCAGAAAGCAAAGGAAGGATATTATAAAAAGAACATCCAGGAAAAAATACCTTCTGAAATTAAAGAAATGTTAGAAATTGGAGAACTTAATTGACAGATTAAAGACAATGAAATTTTCAAGAAAGTAGAACAAAATATGAAAAGACATTTTTGAAAAGATTAAGGGAGAGATAGCTCTTCTTAAATAATTGAACGCCGCATTTATTAACATGTGAAATAAAATAGTAAGACATTTATTTAAAGGGAAAACAATATTTTCCTTGTCTGGCTTGTACTGGCTCTTTCTGACAACATAAGAACTGAAGACACAGAAATATAGGAGAGTCTGCAAGATGACCTTGACTTGTGGTTGACTAGGTTGAGCCCCACCTTAAAGACAGGGAAGTGGCATCAATGTGGCCCCCAGCTGGCTGTCCCTGCATGTCATCTAAGACTATGAGATAAAAGGACAAGTTCATGACCCTCTCCACAATAAACTCATTGAGAGCTTATGCTCATTTCCCTCTTCAATATGACAAAAGGTTAAAATCCAGGTCGGTTTTGGAATGTGTGGTCACAGACACTATCTTTAAAAATCATAGATTTTGCCATGCCTGTTAACTTTAAGGATGATGAAGTTGTTATTTCTTAAAAAGTGTTGATTTTTTTTTTAAATGTTAAAGGAGTTATGTGCACTGTACTGTCCCCTTCTTTGGTGTTCACAAGTTCCTCATGTCAGGACTTTACTGTCTCTTGTTTATATAACACCACACTTCCCTGAATCACATTATTTATCTTCTCTTCATGTTTTCTTTCTTCCAGTGCATTGTGAAGCCCTGAAGAGCAAGAAATAACTCACACTTCTAATTTGCTTTCTTACCCCACCACACTGGGAAAGTAGTACAGACGGTGCCCCTTGAGTTCTCATTAGCTCAGCTCAGCATCTCCCAGCTGTCTCACCGAGTATTTACAACAGCTCTGTGTGGGCAGCAGTATGGTCATCCCCAGTCTCCTGATGAGATAACTGAGGCCTAGATGTCAGAGGTCGAGAGCCAGAGAGGCGGAGCTGGGAGTCCAGGCGGAGCCTATGTGGCTCTACAGGCTGAGCCCCTGAGCTCTCTGCTCTCAGAACTGGTTATTCACTCTGCTTTTCTTCCACACAGAATAGTTTTCTTTTGGCTTAAGAAAAGTAAACTCGGTAATTTGTCACAAAAGGCAGAGAATGGTGAAAAACTGTTGTTTTGGCCTCTCCTGTGCCTCTTCACTTGATCTTGTTTGTCCCTTTTCACTAACTCATGGGCCTCGGGCTGGTCAGTGAAACAAATGAGTGTTGGAGGATTTAAGGAGAGTTAGAGTTGTGAGGTCTCTGGTAACAATCAGTATGCTAATCACTTGACGATCCTCAGACAACTTGACAGTAGTAGGTGTGGTGGAGCACTTTCCATTGCTACCCCATGTGGTGGGCAGCACAAAAGAATCCTGTTCTCGGGCAGGAAAGGGCCTGGCAGAATCCCAGGTCCATGCTGTCCCCCGCCCAAATCCTTGTCTCAGGCTCCCTCGCCTGTCATTTCTCTGGAGAAGGGTCCGGCTCTCTGTGGGGCCTTCACACTAGGAAACCCACTGCCTCAAAGAAGAAGGAAGTGTGAAAACCACTGGGGACAGGGTGCTGTGGCCAGGAATAAAGGGAGAGGGCTGGAGGCTGATAAATGGATGGAAATAATGAGTTGAAAAACTGGCTTACTGGAAAGTAGCCAGAATCTGAGAGAGGGGAATGGAAGATTCCTGTGGAGAATACCATCTACCCTAGAGCCACCCCCAAGTTAGCTTCATTATATTGTCTTTTGAAATGTAACATATAACACAAGCTCATTTTTCAGACATTAGAATCCCGTGGGTGAAGTTCAAGATAGCACACAGTAGGTAATTTAGAATCTATGCCTGCAGGATCACTTAACAAAGAAGAAATAGTTCTTTTCCTATAATAGTTTTCCCCTTTACTATTTGAAAGGCTATACTGAAAGTTTTTAAAAAATGAGAATTTTTAGAAAAGCTGACACTTTCTCCCAGTTTTGAAGGCTCACATTTGCGCCCTAGCGCAGACAAGATGAAGAAATGCTTGTTTCAGGAAACAGTCTCTTCTGATTGTCAGCTCGATTCATGGCAAAATAACAAAGCCCAGATAATTCTTCTTTTGTTAGGTGTGTAGGAAGAAGTTAACTTAGGAAATGTCATTTGCAAAAATTAAAAAGCTCCAAAACTAAAAGGGCATTTGTCAAGAGATTTGCTTAAAGATCAGGACTTTGGTGCCACTACCAAACAGGTAACTTCGCCCATGTGTTTTTCATTCTTGTTTATTGAGTGTTTCTTTGATCTCTGGGACTCTCTGTTCCTGTCCAGCAACAAGAGGGAACACAGGAACCTGAGATCATGAGTGACAAATTATTATCCTCTATATGCACAAATCTTCAGCCCAAATGTGAGATAGGATTGATTTTGTGGGCGATGCAATTGGTCATGACTGGTTTTTGTAACATCAAGTGAAGAGATGCTGAGACAGAAGGAAAGATAATTGGGGAGGAATAAAGTTAACAATTATGACAACAGGCCTTGCAGCCTGAGCCCAATCCTTGAAGAAAGAAGGGAGGGTGAGAGATGGACCACAGAGTTTGGGGAGGCCTAGACTCTTCTGAAGGAACAAGACTGGTAATGCAGTATACTCAAGCAAAAACACATCATTTGTTTCTTTATGATGAGAATTGTAAAAGTAAGAATTTATGAGGATTTCTGTGTCCACAGGGTACACACCAAAGGCAGGCAGTACCTTTGTGTGGAGTTGTGTGTTTTACGACTCCTGTCATTGATACAGCTACTTTCCCTTGTCTGTGATTTTTCTTTCCATGATTGCAGTCAGGTACAGTATGACGATATCAGTATTCATCTTGACTTGAGAGAGAGAGAGAGAGAGAGAGGTAGACTATACTCACACATTATTATGATTGTTCTATTTTATTATTTATTATGCCTCATTTATAAGTTACATTTCATCATAGGTATTTTTGCATAGGAAAAAATCACAAGATATATGGTCTGGTCCCACCTGAGGTTTCAGACATTCACTGAGGTTTTTGAAATATGTCCCCCCTCAGATACTGTAATAATCAAAAAAGCATTTGATTAACTATGTTAGAAGAAAAGTGAGTTATTGTTCTAAAGTCTCTACTGAAAGTCATAATATAATACAAAAAAGTATGGGTCACAACAAAGAAAATGAAAAAAGTAGCCTAAGGGTGTGGCACATAACTAATAAGAGTATGGGTTACTTTCTTGGATTTTACATTTTTGGTAGAAAATGTAAAATGATGTGTGTTTGGAATATATGTTTGCATCGATTTTCATGTATTACATTCTTTTTCTTCACCAGTCTCTGAATTAATCTGCTGTCCCATAACATTGTTTTTGCTTCTGATTCAGGAATAGAAAAGAAACCAATCTTTGCATATTGAATTTATGTCTCAATAATATACTCATAAACAACTCAATATAAATATATTTTGTTGTCAGTGGAAATAGCATTTCAGTTTTTTTCCTAACAGTTCTAAATGTGGTTTAACTCAATGAAATCAGTAATATTTTATTAATACATGTTTGCAATACATAATGTTTAAATTCCTCTTGGGGGGTTGGTACATGAACATGACAGATTTTTTTTTTTTTTTTTAGGTTTTTTGAGACAGGGTCTCCCTTTGTAGTTCAGGCTGGCCCTGAGCTCAGCCTCAAATTCACATCACAGCAATCCTCCTGCCTCTGCCTCCCGAGTGCTGGGATTACAGGCGTGAGCCACCACGCCTGGCACTGTGGTATGTGGTACTGGTTGCTACTGGGAGTGAGTCTCCACACCCAGTATTGTATATGGTTATACTAGGGATCGAACCCGCATCATTGCGCTTGCAAGACATGCGCCGGAACCACTGAGCCAAACCCCGACCCTCCCTCCATCTCTTGATCCCCTATCCATTTGAGAAAGACCTACTCCCTACTCCCTATTATCTATCTTTTATTTTGCTCTTTATTATATTTTGGGTTACTCATATAAAAGAAACCATGTCATATCAAGGCTGTGTTGTCTAATTTATTTCACTTAACATTGTAGTCTGAAGATTCATCTATTTTTTCTATAAAGGACTCATTTATCTTTCTTTATGGCAGGCAGAGCAATGCTCCATTGTGCATAATCCCCATGCTTTCTTTATCCATTCATCTGTTGATGGATATAGAGGCCACTTCCAGAATTTAACTATCATCAGTTTTGCTGCTTGTAACATGAATATTCAGATAGCACTGTAATGCGATGTCTTTTATTCCTTTAGGAAGAGGCCTGGGATGGGGGAGCAGCTGTCATATGGGGTTTCTAGTTTTAGATTTTTGAGGCACCTCCATTTGGATTTGCATAGTGACTATACTAGTTTACATTTCCACCAACAGTGTCGAAGAGGTTCATAATCAGCTACTCTTTATATGCACACACTGTGTAATGGGGGAAAAGACGTGGTCTAAAGATCAGTGGGAAAACATCTGAATCCCATTGGTGCCAGGGACCAGCAGTGAGCCCTTAAGGGATGGGGAGTACTAAGTGTAGCGTCATGGGTCAGTCCACACTCAGAGCAGGCCTCTTCATTTCAGCAGGATCCATGACTCAGCCCCTGCCTTCTGCTAGACACAGAGCGCGTTCATGGATGGATGCCTACTTTTGTTGAATGCTTTTTTTTTTTTTTGGATCTGTTGAACTTATCCTATAGTTTTTTTATTTATCCCATAGTATTTTTTTATTCATCCAATATGATAACTTGATTAATTGAAGAAAAACCTTTTATTGCAGGGCTAAATTCCACTTTGTAGAATATTATGCTTTTTAGATATTTCTGGATCCAACTTGCTAATGTTTTGTTAAGAATTTTCGTGATAATAATCTTGAGGGAAGTGGGTCCATAGGTTTCTCCTTTACTGTGATGTGTTCAATTTGTACATTAGCAGAAATGTCCATAGAGTCTCCAATCATTTTTGCCAGATCTTTGTCGACATAAACAATTTGATTTATAACCTAACACAAAAATCATAAGGCTATGTCAAGGTGGTGAAGATTTAGGAAACACATAAAGGAAGGGTGTTAGTTTATTGTCTAATCAGTGTGTAAAGTTTGTAGTATCCATCTCTTCTGTTTGGCTCCCGGTCTTTCCATAAAGGCATTGCTTCTATCTTATTTTCTATCTTCTGTCCTGGGAAAATGTAGCAATGCCATTTTTACTCACTAAGCCAGAACTTGTTTGCATCAGAACATACATCTTCTTATCTCTGCAATTTTCTAGTCACATTTGCTTAATGCCATCACAGGATTGCTCAGGCCAGCACATCACCCATCTACCACCTGGGAACGTGGGCTTCCAGGGACAGGCAGTAAGTTTTGTTACTGAGCTTTGTCTTTGATGCCCCCATGCTGGTCTTAACTAGAAAGCTCCAGAAAAATGTGAATGATATCTTTTCTTCTGTTGGAATTCTATAGCCTAGTTACAGAACTCTCTACACTGTAACCAGTGCATTTCTAGAATGTGACATCTTTCAGTGTTGGACATGCCCCTGCCTTACATATACCACCCTTGGAATGGAGGAGAGGGTGGGTCTGAGGACAGGATGAGGTAGTACTGTATACAGGAGTGGCTCCTCCTCATCTGTTAGGACTTCAGACCATTCCGACAGCACAACCACCCCAATCCAAGGCTAGAAAGAACATCTATCAGAAAGGCAAGTGGTGTTGGGAGCATTGGTCTCCAAAGCTTGAAGGTGTGGGCGCAGACACACAGCCTGACAGGGAACTCTGCACCCGCTGTGTGTCTGACAAAAATGAGACTCACTCAACACCAGCATTTCAGCACTGTTCTGGAGGCCAATCTTGCACGGACCCACAGAAGCAGCACTGCACTGCCCACGGGGAGCAACCTGCTTCTCCGACCTCCTTCTAGGAACTGGAGACTTGCCCCGAGGTCCAGGTATGACCTCAGACAGTGAGTTCCTGGGTTCCTCCAGTCACATGGCTGGACACGTGTGTAGAATCTGAGAAGGGAAAATGTGGAAGCAGGGCTCAGCATCCCAGTCTGACCTCCATGTGACTCGTCCAGATGATATCACCAACATCAGGGGTCTCAGGTACCAGGGGAACATAGAAAAACTGTGTGAACACATCACACATGGTTCCTAAGACATATAGACCCAGGGCACGGACCACTTTGCCGAGCAATGGATACCAGGGTGATGTTGGCCTACAAATATGTAGTGAAATTGTCATTTTTCCCCTATCCTCTTTCAAAACTAATAATTTTTTTTTTGGCTGAGATTTCTTGAAATTCTGTTATAAGATGCATGCACATTTAAGACTGGTACAACTTCTTAACAAATTAACTCTTGTCATTATAAAATGCTCGTCTTCATTCCTGGTAATACTTTTTATTATAAAGTTTATTTATCTGTTATTAAAATACAAATTCCAGCTCTATTATGCTGAAGTTGCACAGGTATTTTTAGTCCTTTCAATTTTAACTTATGGTCTTACTTTAAAGTTACATTTCTTATAGGAAGAAAATGCCTCAATTCTGCCTCCATTCCCAGACAATTCCTGCCTTTTACTGACATACAAAGACTATTTATATATGATATAATTACTGAATATTTGGGTTGAAGGCTAAAATATTATGATTTATTTTCTACTTACCTCATATATTTTATTTCTCTTCCCTCCTGTTTGGTTGCATCCTATTAGACTTTTTTGGACACAAAAATTTACACACAGTTAAAAGTATCTTCTTTATTATATAAGCTGATGAATTTTGACTGCTGTATACTAACATGCAATTACTACCAATATCATTATGCAGAATGTCTCAGTATTTAGGAATTTTTATTATTCCATTTTATCTCTTTTTTTGGTTTACTTCCTTTGTTCAGTAGTCAACTTAAGGTTTACAAATTGTATCTTTAATTTATAACCATTTACTTTCAAACAATATTATACCAACTCATTAATTAAGGAAGAAACTTACAACTGTAGATTTTTTTACTTCCTTTCTCTGATTCTTTGTGCTATAATTTCTATATACTTTATTTTCCACATGTATTTTAAATGTCACAATATACTTTTATTTTTGTTCTAAATATTCACTATCTTTGGAACGGATTATAATAGAAGAAAAGTGACCTGTATTTACTCCTCAATTTGCCAGATTTAAGCTTTTATTTTATGTGGAGATCCACATTTTCATCTGGTATTATTTAATTTGTGCTTATGAGACACATAATGACCCTGTGTCCTTTCCATTTTTGTTTGTCTGAGAAAAACCTCTTTTTTCTCAACTTTTTGTAATGTGTTACAGGTTAAGTAACTCTAGGTTCGCTATTATTTTCTTCCAGTATTTTGAAGCTATCATTCTTTGGCTTTGGCCTTACATAATTTCTGATAAGGAACCTCTGGTATTCTTGTGTCTGCTACTATTTTATAGAATCCCACCCCATGACTGCTTTAGATTTTTTCTTTATTATTTACTCTCAGCAGTAGGGATATCATTTTTCTCAATGTGATTAGACTTTTTATCTTGCATAGAATTTGTTGAACTTCTTAGATTTCCTTTGTCTTTGTTTTTTGACAGAAGGTCTTGCTTTGTAGTTTGGGCTGGCCCTAAACTCACTCTGTAGCCCAGGCCAGCTTCAAACTCAGGATTCCTCCTGCCTCTGACTCCCAAGTGCTGGGATTAAGACGTGAGCCACCATGCCTGGCATTGTGGTATGTGGTTATCCAGTGCTGAGATTACAGGTGCGAGTCACAACCTCTGGCATTGTGGTATGTGGTTAGCTGGGATCAAACTTGGGACCTTGAGCTTGCCAGGCAGATGCCGGAAACACTAAGCTAAATCTTCAGCCCTTAGATTTCTACTTTTATAGTTTTCAAAAACCCAATTTAGAAAATTTTCAACTTTTAGTTCTTCAATTTTCTTCTGTTCCTGTCTTTTTCCTTTGTATGGTCTCCTCCAACTGCATGAATGTCACCTCATCAAATCTGTCTCATTCTTTTATTCTCTGTTCTTCAATTTTGATAATTCATATTACAGTCTCCACTGTTCCAGAGTCTTCTCCCTTTGTAGCTTCCAATTATCTTTTCAACTCATCCGGTACATTTTCCTATCAAACCCTTCTGTTTACATTTCCCCCATCTTCTATGTTAACTTTTTCCTCTTTCTTTTTCTCTTTCGGTCTCTTTCTCTCTTCCTCTATCTTTCTACTTTGAGGCAGAGTTTTGCTAAGTTATAAGGCTCAATTCAAGCTTTAGATTCTCTTGTCTCAGCCTTCTCAGTAACTAGGATTATAGGTATGTGCCACTCCAAGAGGCTGATGTCTAGAAATTCTGACTGGGAGCTGAGTATAACAAATTTTATTACTCAAGGGCAGGGTGTTTTGTCTTGGGTCTTCTTTAAAGAAGATGGAGCTTTCTTTTGGATCAGTTTAATAGCTTTGAGGCTGCTTTTAAAGCTTTATAGAAAACGCTAATCTTTGCTTCAAAACTAAACTGTGACAAACTCTCTTAAGGTCCGTGTGCTCCGTGAGGCCTCTTCCTCCTGGCGGATGAAGGCAGCATTGGTTCCGGCCTGTGAGCTGGGGCCTTCATTCGGCTCACAGGGCCTCACAGTTAAACTTTTTCCCAAAGCAGAGTTTCTCTGTATTGCTGTGCAGCCTGATCCCCAGACTAGAAAGGTCCCCACGTGGCTTTCTGGGGTTCTTTGTCATCCCAACTCAGAGCCAGAGTGGAATTTGCTCCACAACTTCGGATCTCAGATCTCTGTGAACTCGCATCTACTGAGCTCCGTGAGACCATCCGGCTGCGCTTGGAAGCCTTCTCCAGGACTGTGAGCTGGAAATCACCTTCAGGTCGACACTGAGGATTCGCTTCGGGCTTGTGCAGTTTACTCCCCGTCTTCTAGGGCCATAGTCCTCGCAGCTGTGTTGACCCGTGTCTGAAAACGATTGTTTTTACTGTATTATACCATTTTTTCTAGTTACTTGTAGGTGGGTATATGCGTTGATTCCAGAGCCCAGTTCTTCTTCATAGCAGGAAGTAATATTCCCCAGACACCGCGAACTCTGAACTTTGTTTCAATATTCTCCTTGAAGTGAGAACAAATGTTGCCGATCGCTAAGCTTTCCCACAAATGCCCGAGTCTGTTTATTTTTTGATTTCCTTCTCTACATCTTCACTGCTTCTCATTCCCAGAAGACTTTATCCCAGAGTTTTGTTCATAGTCTTAAAATTAATATAGTAACTTCCCAAGTTATAACTTAATTGATGCCGCGATGATGGCCTCAAACTGAGCCGGTTTCTGCGGAAAACTCAAGTCTTGGAGGCACCGTGTTCTAAACTGGGAAACCGTCTTGGAATACAAAAAACTCCCGAATTACCCATGACCGCAGTATGACATTGTTATACAAAAGTGGTGAAGTGGTGATGAGAGATGTATATGCTTCCTGCCTGGCTTCCAACTGGAGTCGTAGTTCAGCATGGAACTCGCTCGGTGACTCACCTCTGAAGTGAAGAGAAGGGTCTTTTCCATGCAGGGCTCGCGGGGTGGACTTCCTGATAGAAGGCTCGCAGAGGGACCAGTTTCTTAAAACCCTGTCCTTTGGGCTTTATGGAACAAAGGCAGGGAAAGCAAAGATCAGGAAGCGCGAACAACATCATTTGCTTCCCTCCCTTGGTAGACAGCCTGGAGGTCAGGAAGCAAAGAAGATGCAACCTGGTCCACTTGCTTCTCTTGAAATCTGTTTCCTAAGTTCCTTCCCTTTCCAGAAAGGGCTGTGACAAGGAATATGGTTGTATGACACTGCAGATGGAGCACTTAGTGATGCTCTCTAGAGAGAGAGAGAGAGAGAGAGAGACGGACAGACAGACAGAGAAAGACAGAGAGAGACAGACAGACAGAAACAGACGGAGACAGAGCCGCAGGCAGCCTGTGTTCCCAGCCTTCTCTTGGCAGGAGACCTGAGTGCTCGCCAGGTAGGACACCAGGGTTTGCCTGACGCAGGGACTTCTGGGTAGAATGCTTGTTGCTATGGTACCAGGGGGGTGGAGGACACTAGGCAGATGTGAGCCCTTGTGATGACAATTTCCACCTTCCCAAAGCCACTGCCTGCACTGGCACCAGCCTCTTCCTATGAGACTGGGAAGGGACATGGCACATTCTGGTGTCATTTGCTGTAACAACCTAGAGCATTCCTCTTGTTCCCAGGCACACAAAAAGGAAAGGAAGGAGAAGGTGTTTTGTCTTTTTCAAAAGACACAGAACTAAGTCTTTAACCTAGGGATGAGAAGAAATAAGATTTCTGGTCTTCTCAGGATGAAAGTTTGAGGACCCAGCATATTTTGCAATGTTTGAAAATGAGCCAGTTTATTCTTTTGTAGATCTATGTGGAGACTTTCATCATGCTTAATATGCTCACACAAGTGTGTAAAACTGAACCTAGCACTAAAAAAATCTTTTATATTGTGTTTGATTTTACACACTTGAAAATTCCCCTGAGAGACTTTTACTGCCTATATGATTTTGCCTGAAGCTTTAAAAATATATCTTTTCAATAAAGCTTGGTTGTAAAATACCTTCCTTTCTTCTTAGCAAATGTCCTTATAGCCAGCACAGACATTTGTCATCACTCCAAAATTCTTTGAGTTGTATTAAAAAATAGGGTCGTCTGTCTCAAAAAATGTTACTGCATTGCTGATAAGCAGGCATGAAAGAGCCTACGGATGCTTGAATGGCAAATGTTCTTTCTGTTGGAACTTCTTCAATGGTCTTCAGCTCTTCCATTTCATAAGTTGAATAAATTTTTTTTTTCTTTTTTTGAGACAGGGTCTCACTTTTGTAGTTCAGGCTGGCCCAGAGCTCAGCTTTGAACTCACAGCAATCCTCCTGCCTCTGCCCCCAAGTGCTGGGATTACAGGTGAGCCACCATGCCCAGCACTGTGGTATGTGGTTCTGATTGCTGGTGGGCATGAGTCACCACACCCGGCATTGTTGTATGTGGTTACCGTAGATTGAACCCAGGTCATTGTACTTGTAAGGTAGGTGCTGGAACCACTGAGCCTAATCTCCGACCCAAGTTGGATAATTTTATTGGATTGTCAGCACTGGCTGATCAATTTGGCTTAGTAAGGAGCAAGTCTTAGTTATTTAATAATTAGAAAATCACAAACATAGGTTTTAGATACTACATTGTGTGGTAGATTAACTAATGGTGACTTGCACCACCCAGCTAAACACAATCAGTGTGGTTTGGGTGTGGCAGACTCACTTGACGATTGATGTCTGTGACCTAAAAAAAGCAGAAGAAAAAGGGAAGATCACTGGCTATTGATTTTCCTGGGCAGAGTTGCCTATGCTGGTTTTTCTGATGTGAACTGTGGTGTTTTGGGAAGAGCTTGGGTCCTCAGTGTCACAGGGAATGGCTGCTGTTCTTGAAGGGGTCTTTGCTTTGAGTGTCACTTCCTGGCTCCAGTGAAGATCCGGGTGGTACAAGTCCTTCGCCCTGCTGACAACAGGCTTTCTAGGTTCCATCATCTTTGGGACTTCCTAAGACAGACCCCTGATACCGGCAAACAGGAGACATTGCTGTGGGCTCCAGTTCTCGGGCTGAATTCAGGGAGGGTATTGCTATGGACTTTAGGCCTTCAGCTAGACTTGTGCAGGACATTGCCAGGGGATCCAGGCTCTCTTCTGGATTCTTTGGTCTCTTCTGTGAGGACAGATCTCTTGCAAGTCTCTGCATTTGATTTTTGGGTGAATAGTCCTATAAATAATCCCATAAGTAATAAAAGAATCCTATAAATTATGTGTGCCATATTAAATCTATTCCCTTGCAAGCCTGACATCATGTGTGCTTTTTTTCACAGTACAAAATACAGTCTTTCTAAATGTAAAATGCCTAACGATACCATATGTATTAGTTTCCCATTGCTGCTACTGAAAATACCACAAGCTTTAGTGACTAAAAGCACTGATTACCTAACAGTCAGAAGTCCTATAATCAGAGGCAACAGGACAGCATTTCCTATGAGCTCTCGAAGGTGCATGTGTTTCCTGCTTTTTCAAATTTTTACAGGGCCTCTGCATTCTCCAGTGATCCCTTCCTGTATCACCCTGAGTCCTGGCACCGTCCTCACAATTCTCCCCCTCCCTCTTGCCTTTCTGCTCTCTGCAAATGCAGGGTGACCCATCTGAAGATCCTCAGCATAACTACACCTCAAAGTCCCTTTTGTTATGGAGAGAAACATACACGGGGATTAGAATGTGGGGTACATTACTACCACACCCTCGACACATAAGAAACAGTATGATTTTGTACAACCCTAAAATGTTAAACCTCAACAGTTGATTTCCAGTAATAGCCTGTCTCTTGTCCTCATTTTCTTGAAGCATCTGTTTCCCACCCTTATCAAGACTGCCATATTGTTCTGACATTTCTTCCTCTTTCCTTCTAGACCCCATGATTGATCTCTCCTGCCTGCTATCTCACCTGCCTATCATTTTGTGGTATTTATTTTACTATACCAACTTCAAAAGCAATTTTTTAAAATTTTGCCTAGCCTGCTGAGGTTGCTTGTAGGAAAACCTAAAACGGTCCTTGTTATCATTAAGTAAATTCATCAACTTCAGCATCTCCTGGGCCCTCAGCATACCTGTGACAGTCTTCTGCATTTTCTCCGTCCAGGCTGCTGTTTGCAGGGTAGGTGACAAACTCACCCCCGTCTGTCTCTGTTCTCTCACTTTCTTGAGGCAGTTCTTTGCTGACCAAATTGTAAGAAAAAAAAAAATCTATCCTTTGTCCTGGGGACTCTTCTTTTTCCTTCTTCCCTGAGACAATGGGAGCATGTTTTTCCCTAAGACTAGCACAGAACACTTCACCAAGTGAGAGTATTCACTTTCCATTCATGGCTGCCTCTTAGCTTTTGCTATGTGTAAATTCTGTTGTTGAAGTAGTTTTCTGTAATCACTCTCTCTGTTTTTATCATCCACAGATTCACTAATTCCTTAATCCTCTGGAATCTAAGTTCTGTCCCTACTATTTTACTGAAGCCCTCTTGGCTCCATGCAGAAAAACTCAAAGCTAAGTTTATGAAACTCCGCTCAACCCAGTCCTTCCCCTTTTTCCCATTTGAGGACATGGCGGGATGGTTGTGTTGAGTGTCTCTCAGAGGGTTTTCTGTCAACAGCCTCACATAATGTCAGCTATCAGCTCTGTAGACTCAATTTCCTAAAATTTGTGTTGGTGTGTAATATGTACACCCTGCTGCTGTCTCTAGTTATGGGAGCAGATAGTTATATTTGCTTATATTCCTTTTATTCTTCATTACCTTTTTATATTTCATATTTAATTCTTTAATGTATGTGTGTGTTGCCTAAAGAAGGACAATCTTTTTTCCCTTCCTTAGTAGATATTCATTTCTTATAGCATAATTTCTTGAATAACTTACAACTTCCTGATTTTCATCTTTATTATGCACTAAATTCTAGTCTATATTGAGAGCTGTGAATGGGCTTGATACATAATTTTATGGATTTTTCCTCTCTGTTCTTGAGCCATCTCATAATACTTCAATTATTGTATTCTTATAATCTATTGTAACAGCAAAAAGCTTTAAGTACTTGGTTGTTTCAATATATTTTTTAGGACTATTACATTAAAAATTGCTATTTGCAAATTGCAGTCATATGCTGTATACTTTTTTGTCAGTGGCAGATTGAATGTACTGTGAATATAACTAATTGAAGAATTCGGACTGCCTGGGAATGGGGTGTCAAAAATAATGTCCTAACACATCCTCCTGTTCAGAGCTGATGCTGTTGTAAACAAGCCTCCTGTGCTCCAGTCAGTCAGAAGCACATTTCACACAATATGGATAGAAGGTTACGTGTAATACTGATAACAAATGATGGTGGTGGATTTACAGACTTACTAGACAATGCTTAGCATCATTGTTTTAGGCTACACTCCTACTTACGAAGAAAGTTATGCTCACAGCAGCCTTACACATCTCCTGTTCACATGTGCAGTCATTCAAATGTCATAGTGTAGATCTAAAAATTCCGCCCAAGTCTCATGAGTTCAGAGGTGGGGCTGGAGGCAGGTGCCTGGATAATGGATGCATTATGCTCTTCAATAGGCTAATCCACAGTGCGTCAGGAGGCCATTGCTAGTGGCCTGTGTCACGTGCTCTGCCGTATCTGCATAAGGAGGGCAGTGCCCAGGGACATATTCTCAGAATGCCTCCCCTTCATTATGTGACACATGACTACACTGAGAGGAAGAAGTGGATCTTTGAGAAATGGAGTTTTCTTGTCCAGAATTTAATACATATTTTCATTTTAGTCACGTTCTTTCAGAAAGTTTCTTTCAAGAAAAACATACATTATTTGGTTCTTAAAAGTAGTATGAGGTGAATGACATCAATATTTTATGATAATGAAATTTTTGTGCTATTTTACTTTTAGGAGTGTTATATTTAAAAAATCTGAGAAGCATTTCACTACTCTTTGTTCTTGATGCAATTTCTCCTTAAGTGTCCAGCTATTAACTCTTATTAAAACTTTGGTTTTTCTGGAAGAGGAGCCACTCCCTGCTGGGATTGAAGATGCTGGGCTGGCCATTACCCCCAGGCTCAGGGAAAGGGATGCGAACATTCTTCTAGAGCTGATGGGAGAAAGACTGTTCATTCCAGCACTCAGCAATCACAGAGCAGGAGTAGAGTCATTCTGCTGGGCTTTGCTCTCAGGCAAAACCTATGGCTGTGATGGTCAGTGGACACCATGAAGGCTGCCTGGGTTTAGCATACTTGGAATACCAGAAGGGACAGCAGCAGTGTAGGCGAGAATCCAGGGACTGGGAGTCCCAAAGTCAATGCAGCTCAAGTGTGAGAGAACAGAGCACCACAAGCCCTAACATCTAAGGATCTATCCTGTTTCAGTACAGCAGTGACACCAAAACTCAACAGCCTCACTCTGAGTTGACAGTTTCATTTCTAAAGTCCACAGAAGTGTTCAGTGGTGTAGGTGTGCTACACAGTTTCTCCAGTGCTGCACATAGTACCAAACTCTGACCGACAATTTAAGAGTAGAAGCTTCCTCTAGTTTACATTGTCAAGGAATTCACTGGATTTTCAGCTGGCTCCACAGCAAAATACTATGGTGGAAGAGCATAGCGGAGGAAAATTGCTCACCTCATGGTAACCAAGATGCAGAAAGAGAGAAGGAAGGAGCCAGGGACAAGAATGCACCCTTCCAGGTCAGGAAGCCAGGGAATAACCTCAGTCACACCTCCTAACAACACAGTCAGCCAAGAACTTACCTATGGATTAGTCCACCAATGGGCATCAAGCCCATTTATTTGTGAAAAAATATTTTAAAAGTGTTATGCTTTTGTTAATATTTTAGTTAAAGAAAATAAAATTTTTAGTTTTGAGGGTTTATATTACATTAAAATAAATTGCAAAGTGCTTTATCATTCTATAATCTTGGAATTATTTAAAGAGCATGAGAATTAGTACCTGAGAGTTTTGAAGAGTTTGTTCATAAATCTCTCGACTTAAATCCTTGTCTGGAGAAAGTTACTCAAACACTAAAAATATGACTTTGATAAATATCAGTATATTTTTGCCTATCCAATTCTTGTTGAGTTCATTTTCCCCAGTCAAATATTTTTCTCTTTTTTTCAATTAAGATGCTAGTACTTTGCATATTATACTGATATTTGCATAGGTGAGATACTGCATTTATCAGTTATCTATTTGTCAATTCTGCTAGTTTTTTGCTTATTTAATTTCTGCTTTTATTAGCGTTTCTTATATTTTTCTAAGATTTATTTGTATGTCTTCTACTTTTACTTGTTATATAATTTTTCTTTATTAAATTTTTGGATCAAAATAAAATACAAGGCCATTTTTTTTCTAAATACTGCTTTGGTCACATCTAATAAAGTTTTGTTTGTGTGTGTGTGTTCTGCTATTCTTTTCAGAGTAGGAGGTAATTAATTATTTTTAATTATTATTTTAAATTATTAATGTAAATATTAATTTTAATTAATTATACTTCCCTCTCCCTCAGAGTTGAGTTAAAATCACTTTGTTAGAATAAGTGATATAGTTTTTCAAAAGTTAAAAAAAACTATGAATGGATACAATAATCTCCCACAAATGCTACTGGTCTATCAGCCATGTTTCACCCTCTACCATTAAACTCAGAACCCTTTACACTTTTCTGTAAACTCTGAAAGATTCTCATACACACGTAAGCAAAAATACAAACTCTTGGATGACTTTAACACAAAGAAGAGCATGTTACACACAGTAGTACGTTTCTTTTTAAAATTCAGGGTGAAGTTGTAGAACGTTTCCCATGTTAGTGCGCAATGTCATCATTCTCTTTCCTTCTTCCATTTTTGTGCTACTCTTTATAATGTTCCACTGATGGAGCTACCACAATGTTTTAGAGCAGGTTCCTACTCTTGTGTCAGTTGTTCCACTCATTTTTATGATAGAAGTTATGGTTTGGATCTTGAATGCTCCTCCAAAGTCTCAATTTCCAGAAGTGGGGCTTTTGCCGGTGATCGGCTTGTGGGTTTCTTGTATTCATCAGTGGGCTGATCCATAGCTAAATCTATTGTTAAATGTGCCATTAGGATGAGGGCTTGACTGACAGAGGTGCTTTACTGGAGTTGTACCTCTGGCCCCTCCTTTCTCTCTGCTTCCTGGCTGCCATGAGGCGAGCAGTTTTTCTCTGTTGCCATGTCCTCACAAAATGTTCTTCTACTGTGTTGTTTCTTTTTAAAAATTTACTACAATTTTTCTTAGTACATACTTGCAGCATAGAATGATCACACTCATCATGGAGAATGTGTACGTGTACACAACACATCTGAAATCTTTGTCAGCTTCCCCTCCCCTCACTCCAACCCTTCTACCTTTCCCCATTTGTAAAATCTCTATTTTTTCCTCCTCAACTTTTTTGTTAATCTCTTTTCCTTACCATCCCTCCCCTCCCCTATCTTTTGTTCCCTTCTTGGAAACCATACTCTTAAGTGAAATGAATCAGACACACAAGTTTAAATATCACATTATTGCTCTTGTGTGTGAAATGCAGAGTATGAACTGGGAGCCAAATATGATACATATTAGGGAGTAGGAAAAATTTTAACCATGATGTTTCTGCCTTGGAGTTGACTTATCATGGATGGAACCCCTTGAACAGTGAGCTCAACTAAACTGAACCTCTTTTAAATTGTGAGTACTAGTCATGCATCCCAGTAATGGGAATGCTCACTGATACACAGACTTTGGGCAATTACTAACTACAACCCATGTAGAATTATGTCTGTTAGCATAAACTCTGAGAAACAGAATTGCTAAGTTAAACAATTCATGCATTTATAACTTTAGGTACAATTTTTTTATGAGGTTATAATTATCTGTACCTCCATGACTGTTTTTGAAGGAGCTGATAGTTTCCTATCCTGTCTAATTTGTGTTGTCAAATGTTAGGACTTTTGCCAATCCAAAAGGCAAACATGAAGTCTAGCATTAAATTGTGTTGAGGTTTCATTCTTTGTCTATGTTTATGAGGTATTTTTCTCTCTGAATTCATATCTTTTGTTGGTTAGGTGTCTATTTGCTTCTTTTGCAAGATCTCTTTATATATTAGGAAAGTAAGCCCTTTATTAAGAGTTGTGATTTTTTTGTCTTCTGTTGTGTGTGAGAGTTTTACTCTCATTAACTGAATGCAGTAATCTTATTTTATGAGTATAAACATTGAAATATTTTATATTTCCTGCAAATATTGAAATATTTTATATTTTCTTAAACATTAAATTTTTTGGTAAAAAAATTTTTTTTTTGGTTCATTTAAGCTGTGTCAGGATAAAAAAACAGAACATATCAATCCAACTTTTAAAAAATTCAAGTGGTTTTCCTGATCTCAGTGATATTTATTAAGTAATTCATTCTTCCTCTCTGATTTTGAAAAATCACATTATAAATTCCCACATATTCTTGCTTTTTTTTTTGAGACAGGGCCTCACTTTGTTGTTCAGGCTGGCCCTGAGCTCACTATGTAGCCCAGGTGAGCCTCGAAGTCAGCAATCCTTCTGCCTCTGCCTCCCGAGTGCTGGGATTACAGGCATAAGCCACCATGCCTGGCACTGTGGTATGTGACACTGATTGCTGGTGGGTGTGAGTCACTACACTGGGCACTGTTGTACGTGGTTACCAGGGATCAAACTTGAGCCTTTGTGCTTGCAAGGCAGATGCTGGAACCACTGAGCTAAATCCCTGGCCCTATTCTTCCTTTTATTATTAATATTTCTATTTGTTTCCATTATAAGTTGGCATATCATGGTCAGTTCTAAACCATTTTATTTAACTAAATATATTTTAATATTCAATTGTGTTAGTCTGCTTCTTCAAGGCTATTTATTTCTTCCTCAGAGAGCTCCTAAAATTTTTTGTTTTCTTATTTTTATATATAATTTCAGGATTAAATTACTTGATTTCATAAATAAATAAATACATATATAAATAGAAAAGTTGGTATTTTTATTCAGTTCATGCTAAATTTTATAACTTCAGACTTGGCATAATTTTGAAAGAGTTTGCCCTCTAAAAACATGGTATATGTTTCTATTTGTTAAAATCTTATTTTGTTTCACTTGATTCTCAGTTTTCTTTATAAATCTGTTGTGACTGCAAATGTAACGTTATCTCCCATTATTTCCCAAAACTACTGATTTTCATAAATTAATTTTATACCCTATTCTTTTATTAAATTATCTCAATTTTCAAGTCACTTTTTAGCTTACTGTCTGGGGTATTTGTGGTACAGACTGTAGTGTATAAATCTAGCCTCTAATACATTCTGATCCTGTGTCTTCTGTTCACACTGTGACATTGACACTCCATCGAGAAGTCTGTGTTCCCTCCTCGGAAACCTGGGCAGGACCATGGGAATGGCAGAAGTGGCTCTGTGTGATTCCTGATGCCACATCCAAATGGACCTTCCACCTGGACTTGGTGGGGCCAGGCCACCCGAATGTGACAGAGCCAAACAGAAATGACAGCCAACCCCATGGGGTGAAGTGAAGCCACTGCACACACTGAACCCACACAAGTATTCCAGTCACCATCACCACTGAGGTCCCAGGCAACAGCCAGGAGCAGTCCCTGGACGGGCAAGGAAGCAAGTCCCCAGCCTGCAGGTCACCCCAGCATGTTCCTGCTTCTAAGTCCCGCCTAAACCTCAGATTTGTTAGCAAAGTAAACGTTTTAAGTAAGTTTGGGAGTAGTTTTGTTGACAATAAGAAATAACTGGGGCAGGTTTTGCATATGTGCATTTGTTTAAAACCATACCAATAGAAAACTATGGTAGTGTAACCTTTTTTATTTGTAAAGCTCTAGCTAATTTTTTTCTAATCATGGTCAAGAGATAATGACAACACAATGTGACCTGTGCTTCCACGGAATCCAGGGAGGCATATTAATCAGTGTGCTTCTTTTCTAGTGATGGTGCATGAACAATGAAACCATTTGATTTCACTTCAGAAGCTATAGTGTGACATCTCTCACTCAGATCAATGGAGCCCTAGACACTTCATAGTTAAATTACCAAGAACATCCTAGAAATTTCTTTCCTTCATTCAGATGGGTCTTTTTTTTTTTTTTTTTTTTTTTTTTAGGTTTTTTGAGACAGGGTCTCGCTTTGTGGTTCAGGCTGGCCCTGAGCTCAGCCTCAAACTCACATCACAATCCTCCTGCCTCTGCCTCCCGAGTGCTGGGATTACAGGCGTGAGCCACCACGCCCGGCACTGTGGTATGTGGTACTGGTTGCTGCTGGGCGTGAGTCTCGACGCCCAGTATTGTATGTGGTTACCGGGGAATCGAACCCAGGCCCCTGCGCTTGCAAGACAGGCGCCGGAACCACTGAGCTAACTCCCCGGTCCCTCAGATGGGTCTTTGAGAGTAGTCAGTGAGAATAATGAAGCTTGCTTACTATGTGTGTATGTATGCATGGTTAAGAGAGAGAAGGAGAAAGAAGAGAGAAAAAGAGAGAATGAGGGATACAGGAATAGAGAGAAGACAGAGATAGCGGTGGAGATTTCTGGCATTTCTTGAATTATATTACCAATTAAAGCAATAATTTTTCAAATAAATGGTTTTATATCTGTCCTTGGTTGATGTGTCCTTGTATAGCCAAGCAACACCCATGTTTGTGTTAAGTATAGTTTATAACTCAATATAACACTCTAAGTCCTACCTTAAAAATCACTAGTGGAGCTCAGATGTGTTGTGTACGTGTACCAACTCCACACAAGAAAAATAAACATTATATACTGCAAATATGGGCTAAGAAAAACCAAACAAAGTTAGGGAAAAATTTTTATACATTGGTTCTTTGGAATTATTTAAAAACACATCTTTTTAAAATCAGAAACTTATAGGAAAGAACAAGTACAGTAAACTCACTTTCAACAAGTAACAAGGAAAGTAAAGGAGACATCAACCTTTAAGATGCACCATCTAGAAATTGGATTTAGGTTTGTCCTCTATTACAGATTCCATCTGGGGGGACTGCCACAAAATTAAATCAGAAGTTCCAAGTACACTCGGGGTATTGACTCGGTTGATGCCATTTTTATTAATATTGACCACTGAGGTGATTCTGACTTCATTATAACAGGGACCATCTATGCTGATCCTCTGGGTCCTGCAGAGCGGTGATATTCCAGCCGTATTCAGGGGAAACATGTCAATGCCCAGACTCACAACTGCTTCTTTGACTTTTACATCGTTCACAACAAGAAATGCAATAAATTTTCATTCTTCCTCAGTTAAATGTAATTATAATTGTAAAAGTGAAAATCTCATGTTCAAATTTAATCATGAAACTAGAAAAGAAAAAAAAATTGTTATCAGCAATGTATTTGCAAAGAATTGTTTAAGCACAAGGCAGGGGATTTTGGAAACCAGTGTGTGCTACGGTGTCTATATGAAAGGTGTCCTCACTCAGGGGCAGGAGGGGCTGGGCCACAGCTCCCTTCTCCTGCACTGTAAAGCCCAGAGGGGAGAGAATAGCAGCCACTCAAATCTGCTCTTCCCCTTACACTCGATCTCACTCCAGTTTAGGTTTCTCTTTCTCTTCTTCCATACCTAGAAATAAAAGCAAAGTGCTTTATTTCAGCATCGAATTCAATTCCAAGGACCTTGCAAACTGCTCACCAAACTCTTCTCTCATACCTTTCCCATCCCCCATCCTGCACCTTTTCCCCGTCTCTCGGCTAAGGGAGAAATGGCATTTATAACATTCTCTAGAAACATCCTCGGTGACAGCATTTCTCATTCAGAGCAGCTCCTTGTGTGTTTGGGATTGAAGACCACAAGCTGATACTGGACTTATGGAGTCAGCACAGAAACCTCAGCCCTAGGACTTCTTCTTCTCCAGCTTTCTTGAGAAGTGAGCTGTACAGCCTACGCCTTTCAAACAGACTGCACTTTTCTTTTTAAACTTTACTCCTCTTTTTTCCTAAGGCCAAAGCTCTTTCTTTTGATACTTGGGATCGAACTCAGGACCTTGCACTTGTGAGGCCAATGCAGCAGTACCACTGAGCTAAATCCAGCCCTGAGGCCAGGACTCTTGATTTCCAAAAGCCAAAATGCCTTTTGCCATGAATTTACTTTTATTTGAAAGTTTTAAAGTCTCACAGGAACCTTACTATTTACAAGAAGACTTCTTCCCACACCCATCCATACATTTTGAAAACCTTTTTTGCAACTCTGGGGATTAAATTTAGCCAGGGCCTCATGCAGTATAGGAAGTACTTCCACACTGAGCCACACTCAGCTCCACACCCATTTGTACTTAAATTCTGCTCTAGTTCACCCAGTCCTATCGGCTCAGGCCTTTCTCTTCCTGCAGGAGTGATGTGCACTGAACCTGTAAGCTCTGCCTATTTTCTGGAGTGAAGAGTCCACCATGTTCCATTCTCCTGGGGATGATAGTGTTGGAGTCTTCTCCCACATTTTAGTTGAGTTTGGCAAATGCTCTTACTTCTTCTTTTCTTTTGTCACTACTGAAACATTTTTTTAGTCTCACTACATCCTCACAGACTTCTTGAGTCTTTGTTTCAATAGCAAACATGCAACAAAACATCACAGTTACAGGTTTTGTTAGTATTCTTTTATGAACTGCTAGCTCTCTGATTTTATCCATAGCACCTCCCACAATGTCTGCTTCAGAGTGGGTGCATGGGGAAGAGAGATTAGGGAAAGGAGAAAGGAGAGCGGTTATGGTGGGGGCTCAGACAACTGGACTAGCAAGCAGGAAACCCTACAATATACAAAATCATTAAGCCCAAGCTCTGAGGGCGATAGTTCTAGAGCTCACATTAGGACACCCTGCCCACCTCCTGCTCATGTTGCATGGGTCAAGGGCACACAGCTGAATGTAGGTGACTGCTTCCATGGGTGTCTTTGTGCAGTCATTTTTTTTTTTTTTTTGTGGCTAGGGAAGTGGCAGAGATCTAGCGCACTTTTTGCAAAGTACTTCTCATAAATCATATTTAGAAACACTTCAGATTGAGGAACAAGAACTATCTGAAAGGAGGAGAAACTGGTCCAAAGGCAGAAGATCCAATACTCCCTCGTTGTTGGGTAGCCAAGGAAAAGGCAAGAATCACAACGCAGATTCATTCAAACTCAGCACACCACTGAGTCCCAACTTCAGTCCCTAGTTCTCTCCCCTGTGGGAAGTGGTCAGGGTTCAGTAAGAGTTTACTTTTCTTTCTGAAGTCTGTTTCCTCCAAGGGCTGTCCTGCTGCTGGGCCGCAGTGGTGGCAATGGTGGCGTCTTCATGGAAAATGGGCACTCAGTGACCTAGAGAAGGAAATGGCTCCCCATCTACTTTAGCTGACAGCTGTGAGGTACAGAGTGTGCGTCGGGGGGAAGCCCAGGCAGCTGTAAACAATGCCTGCAAGAACCACAAGTATCATTTCCACATGAGAAGCAGAAAGAAACCTGCTATAGGCTGAAGCAGGTTCTGTGCTTTGGAATAAGATGAATGGACACTAAAGGAGGAAGTCCCAGGCATGTCCCAGTCTGGAAGATGGGCTCCTCCTGGGGCAGCACCTCAACATTTCCAGCGTGGCAGGCCCGCAGAAGAAAGGGCTTTCTGCACAGCCAGGTCTGACCCTAACCTCCTCTTTGCGTACTAGTCAGGGCTGCTTTGAATTGCAGAAGAGGCCAATATGGTTTTGGACAGGAATACTATCAGGAAGGCTTGAAAAGGACAGAGATAACATAGAGGGGGCTCCACAGGGGCCTAGGGACTCCATCCCCTTTGGTTCCAGAGGGTGTGGTGGCTGTCCAGGCTTGTGGAGGCGGAGCTGCGGGTCCCGGGGTGAACCTTGGGCCACCTCCTTCCTAACAGTCTTCAGAGCATAGCATCCAGCCAAAGAATTACTTGAAGCCTCCGAATAGAAGGGAGTTCTTTCTGTCAAGGTCAGGCTTACGTGGGAGCCGTGACCTGTCTTCCTGTCCTTTCTCCTTCGGGAAAGGGAATACATACTCTCTTCCTGTTTCAGAAGCAGATAACATTTTGTCTAGCTTTGTAGGTTTACACACAGCTGGGAAACAGTTTTCCTTCAGGATGAATCAGACCCAGAATCTCTCCTATACATGATTCATATTATATTCCAGATGTGATTTTTGGATTTAAGAGTTGATGTTGGAAATATTGAGGACCACTAGGATGGGGTGAACATGTTTTGCATGAGCAAAGGACATGAATTGTGCAAGGCGGGAGGGTGCAGTGTTATGGGATGAGTTATGCCCCTGAATGTGTTTAATTCTAACCCACAGTATCTTACATTATGGCCTTATTTGGATGAGGCCTTTACAAATTTACAGTGATGTCACTGAGATGAGCCCTCCTCAGATCTGACTGGTGTTCTTATAAAATGGGAAGTGGGGACCCTGTATATATGGAGAAAACTCCAGTGACCATGAAGATGGGTCTGGAGAATCCCAGAAGAGATGTTTTCCTTACAGATCGCATAAAAAATAAACCCCACTAATACAGGAAGTGTGACCTGGGATTTCTACCCTTTATATGCACAAGTCAACTAATTTCTACACTTCACGCCTCCACGCTTGTGGAATGTTGTTACTGCAGCCCTAGCAAACTAAACTTCCACAAAGCAAATACTTGCTTATTAACTTAGACTATGTTAAGAGTGGCTTAGTTTCTATTTCCTAGCAGGTCGAGCTCTTTTGTAATCTTAAAAGCTGAGTCTGGAGATCTGAGGGAAGTCCCCACACTCTTATGTATCTGAATTTCCAAACCATGGCAGTATCATTCTGATAGCTTCCTGGAAATAACACTGGGCAGAGTCCTGGGCAGAACACTTCCACTCTAGCCAGGAATGGTATGGCATGGCTGTAGACTCAGCACCCTGTGAAAAGAGGACTTGACAGTTGCATGTTCAAGCCTAGACTGGGTAATTTAGTGACTTAGAGAGACCCTGTCTAAAAATGAAAAGAAAAATAATAGGCCGGGGGTATACAGTTCAGTTATCAGGATGGGGAAAAATAATGTTGGCTCTGCCAACTATTGAGGTGGATCACTTACAATGTCTGGCCCTGAGCTGCCTTTGGTAAAGGCAAGGGTTGGTAAAGCCCAACAAAACTTCTCAGTGGGTAACAGCTGGGGGAAAGCCAGTAGTTTGTGACTCTTCATAGAAATGGGAAGATGCCTACTTGACAGAAAACATCGGTCTGTAAGGAATCATCTAGATGGATGTGAACAAAATTAATCTGTATACCTGAAAAGAATTACAAAATGTTACTCAACCCTACCTTATATTATGCAGGAGAATGACATGAACTACACAAATCAGGCCATCTGTAAAAACTTTAATTTAGCTGTTCACTTTAACTCCTTATTTAAAGCTGCTAATAAGCAGCATTTTTAAAAAGCTGTATCAGATACTTATCTGTCATGTTCTCAGAGATTTACTAGAAGAGTAGTCAAATGACTGTCAGAAACAAGCAAATTAAGAGGCTCTAAGCACTCATAAATCTCTCCTACTTTGGACCTATTAGCTTAAATCTAAATACATGCTTTGCCCTAAGAAGGTGAGAAAGTCAATAGATTTTTTTTTAAGGTTTTTTTTTATTTGCCTCCTGATTGTTGGGATTACAGGTGTGAGCCACCACGCCCGGCACTGTGGTATGTGGTACTGGTTGCTGCTGGGGTGAGTCTCCACGCCCAGTATTGTTATGTGGTTACCGGGGATCGAACCTGGGCCCTTGCGCTTGCAAGACAGGCTCTGAAACCACTGAGCTATATCCCCGGCCCAAGAAAGTCAATAGATTTTTTAAAAAATTGTTGTAAGTTAACTGTCTACTTCTGCAAATTAACTAACAGAGTAAAATTACTTCCACTGAACAGAAGAAACATAAGCAAAATATTTTATTTCTGACTTCCCAAGCTATGGTCTCAATAGATTTTTTAAAAAGGGTATCTTTTAAATAGATAATTTATCAAGGTAAAAGCCACTGGTAGAATTCCTCTGACCACTTAACTTGGACCAGTACCTTGACCCATACAATCTTAGGAGACTGATACACAAAAAAGTCTGATTCAGTCACGAAGTCACCACTGCGCTATATTTGTGTGTTCGACTGGGTTCCTGGGCTGAGTAAAAAGTGAGATGCTCCCTGTGCCTGGCACAGAGTCCACTTATGGGTGTCATCTAGAAGGCTGTGCCTCTATCAGAGAGATGTCCAGAGCTCTAAAATCCCCGCCCTATCTTGCTGGGGGATGTACTTCCACACAGGACTCAAATCACTTCAAGTCTGTGCTATGGCTCTTTCCACTTTCCAGTGTTGGTTATCTTACATACACTTCAGGCAGGCTGCGCAGAGCTCGGATAAGATTCCGTGCTTGCTAACATCAAGACTGTGCCATAAATGGAAACAAAGAGAAATCAAATCATAGAGTAGGAGAGGTGTTGCAGCAACAAAGTATGCATTACCAATCACTGCTTCTGCCTGTTTGCCACCTTTGAACCTGACAGAGGAGCACCATGGGGAATCCTCTGGCCAGGGCACTGCTGGGAGCTCCAGCGACGTTGGGGTAGGACTTGCTCTGTGACTACTGACGGGGACGTCCCAGTGACTTGTAATGAGACTGTTTAGACACTGACAGAATGTTTTCTGTCAATGAGACATTAATAACCTACCTGTTTACTTTGGGGTCGTTTTAGTGAAGGAAGTATTTTGTTAGTCAAAAGCAACCTTGTTCCTTTTTTTTCTGTAAACACTGTTATTTTTTCCCTATAAAATTTTACAGACACACTTTTTTCCTCTTCAGAGTTAGATGTTTTACTAGCTAATAAGATTGAATGAGTAGTAAATCTTTCAGGTAAAACTGCCGGCAGCTCCTAAATTAATATTATCGTTATAAAAATGGAACTTCCGAAAAGAGCCCGTGTAATGGGGTTAAAGAACAAGCTGCTGCGAAATGTCCCCTCTGTCTTAGCAAGAGCTCTGGTAGGCGGCACGTCTCTTGTTTTATGATCCTGGACGGATACTTACTCTTCTGCGTATCCCAGATATAGTTGTTCAGAACTTCTCCCAGAAGGTACAGAAAGTTCATGAAGATGGTTGTTGACCCAAAGAAGATGATTCTGGCTCCGGAGCCAATGTGTTCCAGGAAAGGGTACACCCACATGCCGGTGACATGATGCACCCAACACACCCTGCCATGGGACAGCAAAGGAAACACGGGGAGTTACTGTCATGGCGCATGTCACAGCTGCAAGGCAGCAAGCACACACTCCCCCCTCCGGCCCCCAGCACTTGCCAGTCAGAAGTTCGCTCTGATGCTCAGGAGCTACAGTAAATTGGTGGTTTTTGCTTTTTGTTCTGAAATGATTTTTTTTTTTTTCCACACTCAACCTGCTAACATCTTGTGAACATCTGTCATAATCCTGGGATAGTTACTCCGACTGAACAATTAACACTGGTACACTAGTGCTAAGTGGACACCGTATTCGGAATCCTCAGTGTTTCCGTGAACACCCTTTCTCTGTCCCAGGATTCATCCCAGGCTCCCACACTGCATCCAGTGACACACTTCTGTAGTCCCGCTGTGGTAATGTCTCTTTTCCTTCGATAAAACTTCCAGGCTTTCTGTCAAGTATTTGAAACTGCTGGGTTATTTCATGCTGTTCCACAATCTTTCAGATCTCTTCTTTACATAATGAAACCATGTAACATTGGGCAATCACACTGTAATAAAACTGAGGTGAGTATGTGCCAGGTATCTTGCCAGTCACCTTCCAGCCAGGCAACATACAGATTGCAGAGCTGGCTAAAGCTTCCTACGGCTCAGCAGATGCCGAGATCCCAGCTTCTCTGACTATCAGAGCCTACATTTATTTCAGTTCTTAAATTTTACATACTTCTTATCCTTCTATTTGTGTTCTGAAGAGATGTTTGTCTTGGTGAGAATAATATCACCAATCACTACTATTTTCAACAATTAGAATAGCTGCTGTCTTGGCTAGGTCCTAACATGACTGCCAAAGCTGTTTTTAGAGATATTCTGGGGCTTATTACTTTACTGAATGCCAGTTTTGAGGACCAATAAATTTAAATAACTTTATTCCATTGGTAACAATGATTGCTTTTTATAATCATATGATTTGGGGTCTTTTTTCATATTTTCCATAGTTTCACACAGTGTACCTAAATATACCTTAGCTACATATAAACTTCATTTTTAGGCAGGAATCCTAGACATTTTTACTTTAGAGCTTAAATTATCAATGAGGGTGACCCCAGCCCTGGGACGGTGAAAATGCATTCTGGGAGTGGTGAAGCAATCTTACTTTTTAATATAGAAAGCACATTCACACAGCTAATGTCATATATATAAACACTAAATATATAAATACATGTAGACTTATTACATGTATGTATTTAATGCATCTGTGGCATTAAAATTTCAGGGACCATCAATTCTCTGCCGAGGTATATATCTAGAATTGAAAGCAGACTGTAACAGATATTGGTACACCAAGGTTCACAGTAGCCAAAAGGTTGAAATAGGTCAAGTGTCCACTAACGGATGAACAAGCAAAATTATATACATGCATATTATTCAGCCATAAGGAATAACAAAATTTTGATACTTCTTATGACATGGGCAAACTTTGAAGAAATTAGACTAAGCAAATCAGACCATAATTACTGTATGATGCCACTTACAAGAGGCTACAGCAGAGACTGCTGGGGCTGAGAGGAGTTGGAGAATGGAGCTAATGCTGGCAATGGTGGAAAGTTATGAGTACAGAGCAGTGCCGGCTGCATCACAGTATAGACTAGTTACTGATAGCTGTGCAATGATAAATAGTCTTTTGTCATATTTCACCAAAATAAAATATTTCATGGGGTGGAAACTAAGGGAAAAATCTACGAAAGCTTTTGGGTTGTGAAAGGCAGTAAGGAAGGGAAGATTGAGAAGCCCTACTTTCTCAGGGTCTACCCCAGTCAGCATGGATAATTGTCCAAGCACAAAGATATTTGGGGAGACTATGTTAGGAAAAATAAATACTTTTAGAAACTGAAGCATTTCTGAAACTCAATAAAAGCTCAATTGTTAGGACTACCCCATGGGATTCGGATACATCATATTCTGTTTCTTCATAATTCAGTTTTATCTTCCTGATTTTGTGTGTTTGTTTTGACATAAGCTCTCACTGTGTAGTCTGGGCTACCCATAAACTCATTATGTAGTCCAAGCTGGCCTCAAACTCACAGGGATCCTCCTGCCTCAGCCTCCCTAGTGCTAGAATTCCAGGAATATGCCACCAGGCCTGGTTTCTCCCTAATCTCAACTAATGTAAAGAGGTGTTGGGCATCTGTCAAGTGGCTTATTAATTTCCATGGAGATAATATGCAATATCCTCCAAATTTAATACCATAATGCTATAATTAATTTCTGCAAAATCAACTTATGAGACTATAATCTGACTCACTGTAAAACTATTTCCTCAATTAGTTATATCAGGAGCAATTCTAATTATAAATGCTAATTATACTTTTTAAACCAGCTCTTGGTATTCTACTTGCATCTGGTAGAATAAACCTCCCCTTTGCAGCTTCTAGGATATTCTGATGCTGGGCCTAACATCTACTTTTGAGATGTTGTTGGCAACATACTTGTGAGGTGTCATCATCTAATACCAAACAGGCATGACGATGACCGCACCCTCTCTGTCCTTACATGACTCCTGTATTTACACCTCCAGCCTGGATCGCTCCCCTGAGCTTTAGAATTCCACATCCAGTTACCCACTACACATCTCTCCCGGACCTCTGTCGGAATCAGCATTTCCACATTAATATCTTCCTTCCATTTTGATTCTTCCATGTCCTCTTCTGTCTTCCCTGCCACTCACTGGCAAACATATTTCTCTGAAATCTTTCACATCTCAAATTGATAGCCAGTACATTACTCTGGTTGAAGATGGGGGTTAGAAAAGATGGAGTCACATTTGACTCTTCTTTTTCTCATAACCCACACCCCAATCCATCCTTCCAACCACTTTCCAGATATAGACATTGTTCAGTACCCTAGGGAAGCAGTTCTAGGATTCCTGTGGTACCAAAGTCCACGGATGAAAAGCTTCAGACAATATGGTGTGACATTTGCATCTTATCTATGTATAGCTCCTGTATATTTTAAATCATCTTTAGATTATATCTACTATGTGAGTAGTTGTTACAATGCAATGTTTAGGGAATAACAACACTGTACATGTTCAGTATAGACAGAGTTGTTTTTCCAATTATTTTTGATGTGTGGTCAGTTGAGTCTGCAGAGCTAGAGGGCCAATGGCACATGGACCACTTCTCACCCCCCACCTGGTGCAGGTCACACCTCTCACCAGAGCCACCTGTCTCTGCTTTGCTGCTCACTAGTGCACTCTCCAGTCTTGCTCTGGAGCAACACACAGATCCAGATTCCGTGCACGCCAGGCCACGCCACTGTTTTCCCTGGAGCCCTTGCTCGTTCTTTCCTTTAAAGAAAAGCCAAGCTCCCTCGGTAGTTCCTTAGGCTTCATCTAAGGTTCACCTGCACATTCCTAACTCTACCTTCTGCTCTTCTCCCTCTTGCTCACTCCTGTCCAGCCAATCTGTCTGCTTGCTCTTTCTGAGCACACGGAGCACTCTGCATCCAGGGCCCCTGTTGTGTTCACCTGCCTGACGCTTCTCCTCCTTCCTGCTTTCAACATCCACCGTGGGGCTGTCGCACTCACAGGTCACCTTCTCGAAGACCACTGCACCTAAAACCACAACTTCTGTCCAGAAACTCTGTACCCCACCTTTTCCCACTTACCTGTTCATTGGCTGCCCCACAGCCACACTCATTTTTTAAAAATCGTGTTCACCACTTTGTCCTGTGGCCCTTGAAGCTGGCATACAGCGCGCATGCAGGAATGATTCTTGAATTAATAACGGAGTAAAGAAACATCACTGATATCATTCTAGTGAGCTTCCACCATGTAACGAGAACTTTGACAATAATAAGAAAATCTAAAAACAAGACAACTCTTGTCACTATATCTGATTTAAATCTAAGGTGGGTCAGTCTTTTCCGCAAAGGACAAGATAGTACATATTCCCAGCTTTGGGGGCTGCCCAGGGCCTCTGTCACAGGAGCTCAACCTTATCAGTGTCACGCCTGTCACCAGTGCAAACATGGCCACAGGTAACATGTGATCCAGGACACATGCTCCAACAGGACTTCATTTAGGGATGCTGAAATCTGAACTTCATATAACTTTCACATCTTGATGTGTTTATCTTCTGTTGATTTTTCTCAGCCATTTAAAAATGTAAACATATTCTTAGCTTCACACACACACACATACACACACACATGATGGGCTGGATTTGGCTAATGGGTTACTATTTGTCAAGAGCTAGTTAAATAGGTTTTCTTTTTGTATTTAATAAAGCTCTTCTGTGAATATTATGTCATCTATTCTTTGTTCTATGATTATTAGTATGTGTTTGCTGTACATGATCCCATTCCTTGATTCATGGGCCAGGGGTGTAGCTCAGCAGCACCTATTCATTATATATATTTACTTTCTTTACCTTCCCTTCCCTCTCCTCTCCCTCATCTCTAGTTCCCCTGCCTATCTGCAAGGGACCTAACTTTCTATTTTGTGACATCTATCTTTTATTTTGCTCTTCAAGTTACTTGAACTTTTGCTTTCTCATAAATGAGACACCATGTGATATTAAAGCCGTGTGTTTGATTTGTATAACTTCACATTATGGTCTTAAGGTGCATCCTTTTTTCCTACAAATCTCATGGTGCAGTAGTACCTTACTGTGGATGTATAATTTTCTTCATTTATTTTCCTGTTGATGAACTTATAAGTCACTTTCAAGATTCAGCTATTGTGAACTTTGCTGTTATAAACATGGGTAGGCATGTATCACCATAATTTGATATCTTTAACTTTTGGGGGGAAAATACCTAAAAGAGGAATACCTGGGTAGAAGAGAATTTCTATTTTTGGTGTTTTGAAGAATCTCCATATTAATTTCATAGGCATCTGGCAATACTAGATATAGAATGTTATTCCAGATTTTTTTTTTTCTGGTACCATAGATTGAACTCAAGACCTTGCGCTTTCCAGGCAGGCATGGAGCCACTGAGCTTCAAACCTGGTCCATAGAACCTCATTCTAATTTCATTGGATGACAGACAATATGTCAAAACGACCAATGCAAAATTCTCAGGTCTGCAACCTGCAAGGCAGAGCAGTGATGAGCCATTCCAATCACAGCATTTTAACAGGTTTTTTAAGTTTTTTCCTTGCTCTGTGCAAACTCTCAAAAGGTGTAATTATCCCTGTCTCACGTTTGATCTATCTTTGGCCGTGTGCACTTGCTTCCCTTAGCGAGGCATTTAACGTGGTCTCCAAAACAGAAGTAGGCTTTTCTCCCACCTCCACTGTGAGGCTTCCTTGGTTCAGTGGGTTCTCAGGGATCCCAGAGGCAGGAATCCCACACCTGGGGCTTCATCAGGGTCAGCGCAATGAATCCACTTGTGGCAACAGGCTGTGAGTGCACTAACCACTCGTCCGTCCCCCAGACATGATTGGGATTGGCGTGCACCTCACAGAGACTACTCAAGGCTTTGCTCCTCTGTTGGTGGAGAACTCTTAATTCTTGGTTGACTTTCAATTTGTCTCATTTAAAAACCTTCTTGCCTTAGTCCCCCAGTAGTTAACGTATGGGTCCCGATGTTAATGTTAGCCTAAGGACTCATCCGTGGTGTCACTGTATATGTGCACAGCTTATTACCAGAAGGCTGCTGGATGATCTGTGTTATTAAAGTATTTCAAATTCATTTTAGAATATAATTAAAAAAAAAACTTATCCACTTGTCCTTACTGATCATGGTCCAAGGAGGGACTGAGATGTTAAAGCAGCACTCTATGAATGTAGTCAGAATTAGGGAAGGCTATGTTCAAATGCCTTTCATTAAAGCACTGCCATTGTCTCCACCAGTATCACATTTACTGCACTATTTCTGTTCTTGGCTTCAAAGCCCAACTCCTCCAAAAAGTAGTCAACGCTCACAGACGCCATCTACTTCCTTTTCACTCATGCTTTCACCCACAGCAGTCTGGCTTCTTTCTCGATACTCCATGAAAACACATAGTGTCAATTCTTTTTTTTAATCATTTTTCTTGTCCCTTCCTTCTGCTTCCATCTCGTTTTCCCTCATTTTTCAAAAGTTAGCTTTTATTTTGCTTTATATTTATATTTTTGATAACCAAAATGTGACATTTAAACTTGTGTGTCTGATTGATTTTATTAAATATTATGGTCTCAGAGTGAATCTATTTACCTGTGAATGACTCAAGCATATCTTTTTTAATGGCTGAGTAGTACTTCTGGCATATAAAGGCCATATTTCCTTTATTCAGTCACCTACTGGTGGGAATACAGGCCACTTCCAAGAGTCAGTACTATAAATTGTGCTGTGGTAAACATAGGTATCCATGCATCACTGGAATATGAATAACATCTTAAATATCACTAACATCTTAAAGATAACCAAACTCAATAGATCAAATGCCAAGGTCATGATCTTTCTCTCCAAGCCTTGGGTACTCATCTCTGCAAATTGAGTACTGTCCATTAGTTTTGCAATTCTTTCTATTTTATCACATATAGTCAACATGTTATTCTGCCTGATCAAGTTTATACCATTTTTACATCCAATATGCTGATTATTTTTCTCCTGGCTCCATCCTCATCATTTTAATTTGCATTACAATCATGTCTAGAGGACTGCAACAGTTTCCAATTTGCCCCCAGATGTATCTTTCTCCCTTACAGTTCATCCTCACAGCTGCCACCATGATCTCTCCACATCCACAATCTGAACACACTGCATTCCAGCCTTTGCTGTACCAGTGCCCCCCACTGCTTTCCTGTCAAAGACAGTGCAGTCCAGAGCACCCTTCATCCAGCACTGCTGCTGTCTCCTGGTTCCGCTTCATACCTTGTGTCTTTGTTACACTGGGTTTCACTTGGCTCCTTGGTTTGGCCTGCTCCCTCTGCCACGCGGATTTCCTCTTGCTGCTTACATGCTGTCACTAATCTACTCTTTAGACTAATTCAGCTATATTTATCTTTTCCATCTCGACTTAATTCTCACAACTGACCTGTCATTGGTTGTTCAAGAATGTTTCCTCTGATCCACTGGATTAGGTCAAATTTGGCAAATCTCTTCTGAAACATGCTTTTCTCAGTACTTAAATTTGAATGATCTCCATAGCACAAGTTCTGTGACATAAAGAGTTGTGTCTACTTCTCCTTGTATCCTTTGCACTTACCACAGCGCTTGTCATAGAGTGGCAGAGGGAATGAATGAGTAAAGTAGCATGGGAGGGAGTAACTTTTTAACCAAAAAGAACACCATGTGTAAAAACTCCAGAACAAGGGAAAGCTCTCAGATGCTCAAGAAGAAAACTGCTATTGACATCTAGGGATAGAGGGTAGGAGGGGCAGGCAGATGCTGAGCTGCGGGGGGCTTTTTGAGACCCCGACGAGCTGTGTGGAGGTTGACATGTCTTCCTTCCCTCAGTACTTATTTTACTAGTGAGAAACTTTCACTTTTTAAAAATTATTTTAAAAAAACATCACATATGACTTTACTATTTATATTTAGATAAGGTAGTATGCTATTCAAGAACTATTATGAACCAGAAGGAGTCTTTAAAATACATTAAACAAATTTGAAATAGATCAGGTTGACCTGGAAACCAAGTGTATCAAAAGTAGAGGTGGTCAGGAAAAGGCTTATTGGAATGGAAAGTAGTGGATAGCTTTAGGAGCTGTGAAGGCCAGTTTCTCGGAAATCCTAAATCATAAGCAGTGCTGTGGTGCAGGAAGAGGTCATGAGAGCTGGTAGTGAAGTCTTTGGGAAATTTGTGAGCTGATTGGTAGCGTGGATTCAACCATGGAGGCCCTACAGTACTTTCGCCATGGCCGAGGGCAAATGCTTCACATCTTGTCATTCTTCTGTTGCCCCAAAGTACTGATGAAACACTTGGCAATGTTCCCTGACTTACTAGCATTAAAAAAAAAAAACAAAAAGAAAGAAAGAAACCCAGCAGAAAACATCAGAAGGCCTCACATATAATGATAAAGCTGTTTTGTAAAACTTCTGTTTCAGTTATGTAGAAACATGAGTGCATATGTGCACATGCATGATGTCTAGGTCATGGCACAAAGATGTCTCTTTAATTCACAGAACAAAAAATGGACGAGCACCGATTCGGGGAAACAGAATTCAGAGAACTCGGTGATTGATTGGATTTGAGCAGTGAAGAAACTGTGATGAGTAAGGATTAATCATAGATTGCTCGCCTGATTAGCCAGGTGGGGGAGCACTGCCATTTCCTGAGATGGGGAAGGCTGTGCCGGAGCTAGCTGGAGGGGATGAGTCCCGTCTGGACACGCTGAGCTGGAGGGATCTGTACGACATCCAGGTGGAGATGTCCTGAGGCAGCTAGTTACACAGATCTGAGCTGAAGAGCATGGACTGATGTGGCGACACAGATACCAATCTCATCGGCCCGGCGATGATGAGAATGAAGAAAGTGGCCCTGGAACCCTGAACAAGGGTCCGTATTGAGGGACAGGTCGAGGAGACTGAGGCTCCACAGCAGGCCAAGAAATGTGGGCCAGTGACGTGAAGTGAGACAGAAACATGTGCTTTGGAAGCTAGAGGTAAAGTGGCTCAAAGATAAAGTGAACTGGATCTACTATCTCAGAAACTTCGAGAACTAAGAATCATCAGAAAACTGGCTTTCCACCCATAAAGTGGATGCAAAGAAAGCTCTGCGTTTTTAAGTGGCTTGTGTATTATTAAAGCTGACTTTGGATGTTGCTTGAGTATAAATGACAAACAGACCTAATTAAATTCATCAGCTCTTCTTGCAGCACAGCCACATTTCTCACAGATCATAAACTGGGTAGTCTCAGGAGCCCTTGAGCAGCTATAGTGAAGCGGACATGTCTTTCCTTTCTTTTCTGCCTCTGATACCCGTATTCAGTCTGTACAGACACAAGTATCTATTTTACCACTGAGAAATGTTCAGTTTTCCGATTATTTTGAAGAAGATAAACTTTTCCCTATTTTTCACATTTGGTGCTAGGCTATTAGCTCATAAGGCACACAGGATACAGGTGCATATGTGTTAATAGCTCATAGACACCTGCATTGAATGCTAACACAGGTACTGTGTTAAATCTTTTATGAGCCATTCTTTGGGCAAGATATTATGTTAGTACCATTTTACAGATGAGGACACTGAGGCTGGACAGCTGAAGTCCTGGAGAAGATGAGCAGCACACACATCTGAGCAGCTTCATTCTTATGTTCATCCTGTACACCAGGCTCCCTACTGCTCTGAAGGCCAGATTGTGATAGATGAGACAGGGCCCTGCATAAGTCTTAATAATATGGTCAGAACCAAAATATATGATTTAAGTATGAAATCTCTCTATAAAGTTTTTCTTTTTCCCACTGACTATAAAAGTAATTCATATTCATGACAGACAATGTGTGAGATGCAGAAATGTTGCAAGATGCGAGATAAATCACTCTCGCTGAAGTTTTCACACAAGATTGAATGTCTTATAAAAGTCAGGGATCAGGTTTTATGACTTCCCCTCAGGAGAAGGGAAACCACTGTGGTGGTGAAGTAATAAACACCTCTCTCAGAGAAAACAATGACTTTCCTCTCAAGAAACAGTCACTTCCATGTGCATTTAACGTACCAGGCAGGTATGAGCATGTGCCGGGTGAGACAGGAAGTGTATCGGCCTCTCAGCAGCAGGTTCTCGCGCACTGCACTCTGGGCCTCCAACCTGATACTTCTGGAGCACTTCTCAAGGCCGCATTGGACTTTTGGCTCGAATGCCTCTTTTGATCCAGCCGTCTCAATTTAGGGTCACTCTGAAGGTCCTGTGCACGATCCTATCAGTACTGAATTCATGGAGACTTGTTTTTGTTCCAATTTTGGGAATCTGAAAACTTGCGGCAGTGTTCTGGACTTTCCAGATTCATTAGTTCAACCAACTATTCTCTATCCTCCCCTCTTTCTTTCTTTCTTCTCTTCCCTCCCTTTTTCTCTCCATTCTTTCTTTCCTTCTTTCCAAGGACTGAGCCAGGGCCTCACGTATGTCAAGCACATGCTCTACTGCTGAACTACACTTCTGTATGACAATCCTTGCATCTCCTGTTTGCATTCCTTTCAGTTTTTAAAAATCATTTTTAGAAAACATTACATATGACTTTACTATTTATATTTAGATAAGGTAGTACACTATTCAAGAACTGGTATGGACCAGAAGGAGTCTTTAAAATACATTAAACAAATTTGAAATAGATCAAATGAATCAATAGATCATCGTGGAGTGAGAGGTGTGGGGATACAAAGGTTTGGCTATGAGGTCATGGCTTGGTGGGTCTGCCAAGATTTCTGTCAAATAGGCTCCTATTTGATAGAACAGGAATAGGATACATAGATAGAATTGAAATAGGGGTTCAACCAGCGCTGTCGGAGATACCTACAGGTGGAACAAGCTTTTAGGACCCAGGCACGAGGACAAGGAATTTGATTTGATGGAAACACAGCTCAAAAGTTCTCCTAGGTTCAACCCCCACTGCCCTCCACCAAAGTTCTTGTAGATGAATATTTATGGTAGCTCCAGAAATGTAATGCATGAATTCATAGACAAATACCAAACAGAAGGATCTTAAGACAGGCTTGAAATATTCCTAACTTAGTTACCGAGCAAACTACTTTTTACATAATGTGGGTATAACAGTGTTTTTCCAGATACTATTTTAAGGCATAATTAGAAATTAATATTTTTCAAAGATGTCCTAACTTTTACAAAGGATTCAGCCCAAAAGAACCTGGGAGGACCTATCCATGGGCCAGTTTTGGGGGGTGGGTGTCCCCTGACTCACATAGTGCACTATATTCAGGAAGGTCCCACAGGTGGCTTAGTGATCTATCATCACCATCTTCAGTTCCTACCAATTTTTGGCAAAGGGCCCCACATTTGTATTTTGCACTGGGCTCCACAAATCATGTCACTAGTCTTGTCTGAGCAGCTGTGCCATCCTTGCTTTGGATCAACTTCCAGCCTATACATATTTGTTAGTTTACCTTCAATATTTTTAAGCTTCTTTGGGTCTCAGTTTTCCTTTTAGTAAAGTGGTACAAAGAATACCCTGCACCTTACAGATGTAATTATCAAGTAATATAATGTTGTTGGCACAGTAAACCTGTGTTAAATTTTTAAAAAAGAAACAAGGAAGTAAAGCAAACAACCTTTCCACTCTTTCTCTCTGAGCAGAAATATAGAATATTTTCCTATACTTCTCATACACAAGAATATTTTCAAGGTTACAAAACCCTCCACCCATCCCTGGGGAACAGAAGCAAACTGTACGTGCCTCCCAGAATGAATTCCTGTAATGAGGTAATGAGGGAATGTACTTTCTTCCTGATTCAAAAGCATAAGTATCAGAATGATTTATCCATAATGGCAGGCCAATAATCGACTTCAGAATATTTTCCTCTAACACATCTGCTGGCATGGGTCTAAGCCAGTCGCAAATGATTTGTTTCCAATGAGTCGCATTCTACAGTCTACCTGGTTTCATGGTGATGTTTTCCTGGAGGGAATTCAATTTGAATTTCCCTTAATAAACTCATGACTGTTTTCTTGAGAACTTTAATTGTTTGGAACTTCTTAAAGCACACAGGTGCCCGCCATCAGGCTGACACACTGAGCACCGTAGGGAACACGTGTTCTTATGGAACGGAGGCGGGGACTCAGCGGGGGACTGTTATGACCCGAGCCATCATCAGAGCTGGCTGCAGCAGGAGCGACTGCTCA
>PVIR01006781.1:0-18726 GCA_004026965.1 Petromus typicus
GAAGACGCTGGGTCACCTGCGCGGCGCAGGTAACGAATGGCCCAGCGGGAGCAGGGACCCTGGGCCAGAGCTCGCTCTGCATCAGTTTGCCACCCCGAGCCAGGTGGCATTTGATTGTCCCGATTTATCCAGCCAGTTCTTTATTTGTGGCCGTCTGTGTTATTTTCATTCTTTTGCTATTATAAATAATGCTGCATAAATGGGTGAGTGTGTGTCTTGTATCCAACTCCAAGAATGAGTCTATGAAAAAAAGCAGAATGAGTCTATGGGGGAAATTCCCAGCTATGAATAGATGGGCTAAAGGGTTTGTGCATTTCAGAATTTGATATTATCACCAAATTGCCCTCCGAAGCAGAGCATCGATTTGCACTCTCCCCGCTAATGGATGAGAGGTTTGGCCAGAGCCTCTGCTGAAGTACTCACCCGAGAATACTCCAGGAGCTGGGAGCAGCCACACCACCCTCCCCTACAAACCGGCTTCCCATGCACCAGCAACGCATGCCACCTTGGGCAAGCTCTTCAGGGGCCGAGGAGCTGGCTGTGGAGCTGGCACGGGGGCTGCCCTCACCCAGGATAGTGCAGAATCACCCTGAGGTTGGATGGGCTGACGTAGCCCGCTCTGAGCCCACGCTGACACGCGGGATTCTTCCTCAAATGACCGTGTCTGGGAGGGTCATGGTGAGACGAGGAGGCTGCCTGAGAGGACACCAGGCCTGGAGCCCCTGCCCGCCACCACCCGCTGGTGACTTTGGCCACGTGTGCTCCTGGGCCTCGGGCTCCTCCTCGGTGACATGAGAGAGTGGTCCGGGTGTGGGCAGCCCCTTTCCAGCCTCACTGGTCCGCTGTCCTGGGATTTCTGACATGTCCAGGGATGTTCCGCAGAGCCCTGCCCGCCGCAGGGGTTTCTAGGCAGCATTATGCAACATGGAAATCTGTGGGCCCCGAGGCCTGGCTGTTGGGTTCAAAGCCAGCTCTGGTCTCGTTAGCTGTGTGTCCTCAAGCAAGTCACTCGAGCGCCCTGACCCTCAGGTCCTTCACCTAAAGGCAGAAGTAAAAACAGCTGGACGGGAGGGCTGTGTTGAGGGAGATAAGGCACGCAGTGTGCCCGGTCCGCAGTGCCACTCAGCAAGCCCCAGCTGCGGCCGAAGGGCAGGAGCCAGGACTGCGGCTGTCCCTTCTTCCCTATGGCGCCTGGACTGAGGAGGCCACCGAGAGGGGCTGGTTGCTGCTCCCACTGCAGCTGCTTGGCGGGCACTAAAGCCGGGAGCCGTCTGGGCACCTTGAGCCTTGAGATCCACTGGTAAATGAAGCTTCTTTCCTTGTTCCAAGCCCTGGTCACCTTGGCGAGGTGGTGCAGTGTGTCTGTAGCTGCATCCGCGTGGCGACGGAGGCAGCTGGAGATTTGGGGCCACACTGTGATGTGGGCGCCTGCCCTGTCCGACCCAACCTCTGGGTCCGGGAGACAGAGTCTTACTTCAGCAAAGCGCTCTTCAAAGGTTGGGCCAGGCAGACACAACCTCCGTCTCTTCCAGAGCTTTCCCCCATCAGCCCCCTCTCCCTGTGCCGTGCTCTGGAGCAAGCCAGGGAGACTGAGGCAGCAGGGGCTGCCAGCTAGTGATGACGCAGATCCGCCAAACAGCCACCACAGAAGGCATATTAGGGACATTTGCTTGATCCCACTTTAATAACCTGCCAGCCTGCATGGCCACGCGTGGCTCAGAGTTGTGGAGCAAGAGGGCCATTTCTTATTACTTTTAATAAAGAGCTTTTTATAACCGACTTTGTTGGTGCTATTAACATGCTACGTGCTTAACAAGACAGTACATGGTAAGAAGGGGCCTGTCTTGGTGCTCAGTGTTGGAAGGCTCCTCTGACTTCCCGGACCCATGTGCGCCCACGCAGATAGCGTGATGCAGTACATGCAGACATGTGGGGCTGAGGGGTGCTTGTGGACCTGGACACATGAATTGCACACATGTATACACACGTTAAGGGTGAACATGGTTTTCCAATCCAGGCACTGGTGTGGGGAGGAACATGGGGATGTCTCTGAGACAGGAAGGCGGGGGTGGGGAGGACTCCACGGGGAAGAGGGTGTGGTATGAGAGCGAAGGTGGCGCCAAGAGTGGCGATCCTGCCTGCTGCTTCTTTCAGAGATGCTCCTTTCACCCTTCAGGGACTGCCCCAGGACTCATGGCGCATAGATGCACATTCACGCATGCGCGCACGCCCACAGAGCAGGTCAGAGCACCGTGATCCGCGGTGGTGTAGTATGCCTGGCCCTCTGCTTCATCCTGTGCAAGTGTCAGTTTTTTTAGACTCGTTGTTCTCTTACCGGAGGTCCATGACAACCCCATCCTTGGACAAGGAGAGCCTGGAGAAGCAAAGGCCCGGCCTGGCGTTATCCTGCCTGCACCGGGCGAGGACTCAGACTTCCCAGCTCAGAGCCTCCGCCCTGTACTGGTTCTGTCCCTGCTGACAGCAGCGGCAAAGTAGAGGACGTGAGCGGCGAGGGCGTGAGATGCAGACGGGAAAGAAAGGCCGGCGAGGGAGAGGGGAAAGGCGCCCGTGTGACGTGGGCTGGGGTGACTGGCGTGAGCGCACTGGGTCACGCATCAGCCTGGGCGGGAGGGATCAGGGCCTCCTCTCCACAGCCACGGCCTGAGGAGCTGTGTGCCCCCCAAGACACTGTGGAGCAGGCTGCTGCCAAGGTCCACGGGTCCTGGTGGGCCCACGTGTGGAGCTGGCACGGGGGTCCAGGCTGCCAGTAATGAGACACCTTTCCAACTCTCATCCTTAGGCCTTGGAGCAGAAGAGATAAGAACAGCTCTTTGCAGAGTCGCGCTGAGCAGATATGAAAAGAACGGCAGGCGCAGGGGGCCAGAGGGCTGTGCACAAAACCATCCGTGTTTGCAAAGACGGATATGGCAGGTGTGCTTCTGATCTATACGCCTCTGGGAACGGGGTCTGCGTGGCTGCCTCTGTGTGGCAGTTTTTATTCTAGCCTCTCTGCCCCACATGGCTTTCTGGAGTCGGCATCGAACCGACTCCCCGAAGAGGACATCGATATTGCCCATGAAAGACAAAACGGCGAGTCCCCCTGCCTTCTCCGGGGCAGGTGGGAAAAGATCGACGTGTTAATAGCTGCAGTCAGCGCGGCACTGGGTCGCTGGGCCCCAGACAAAAGCCCAGGTTCTGGTACCCGCCCCTGCCCTGACTGGCCTCCTTCTTCCTCACTGTTTTCTGGGGTCCTATTCAGACCAGGCCTCACACACGCTGGACCTTTGGAAAGGTCAGAGGCTCCTGCCTGCCAGGCTGAACTGGGGTCCTGATCTTTAGAGGAGACCATGAGAGACGCTGATTCGGGGAAGTGGCTGGAATGGGCATCACGGTGCTGGAAGCCAGAGAGGCCTCTAGGTCCTTGTGACCTGTGCTAGTGGAAGCTCCCCCATGCTTCCCTGACTCTTGACTGAAAAGTGATCTCAGCGTCAGTATCTGACGGGATCAGACCAGGCTGGAGACTGGGGCACCCAGTTTGGGCTCTAGGACCCGTCTGTATCCAGAGCAGGGCCAAAGCGAAGGCTTTAGAGAGATGACAAGAGCAAACTGGCAGAGTCAGGAAGAACTGGCTCTGATAGGAAAGGGCTCCACCAGGCCAAGCAAGAGGGGCTTAGTGAATGCCTGTCGCACTCCCAGCACTGGGCCTGAGTGGTGGCCACAGGACAGGCAAAGCAAAGCCCTTGCCATATGAGACAGACAATTCTGGCCATTCAAGGTGGGGACGTGAAGTCTGAGAGAGATACAAGATGCCAAGGGAGCTAGAGGAGGAATGTCCACGCAGCGGGGACAAAGTGACCTATGAGCCAGTCCCAAGGGTGCATAAGCCACAGAGAGGGGTGGCAGAGGAAGGCCAGTCAGCCATTCCTTGGAGAAGAGATAAAAAGCAAAAAAGAAGAACAATATAAAATATTGTATAACTTCCCTATATTGGTCACTGCGTTATTCTAGCCCCTAGCACAGTGCCTGGCAAGTGGGTGCTCAGAAGACATTTGTTGAATGAATAATAAAGCTCATGCTTACACATTGCTTATTAGTTTAATCTATTCAGTAGCTGTGTGAGACAGACATTATTACCCTCATATAGATGGGAAACAGAGAGAGAGAAAGAGACTGAGTAACTCCCTCAAGGTCACAGTACTTAAATAAGCTCGAAAGTGGCAGAGCTGGGTTCAGGCAGAAGGACCCCACTCTGCAGCCAGAACTTCAAGCCTCTCGGCTGTGCCTCTGAGGATCCCTGAGGCTGAGCAGGATCCTGGGGTACGAAGATCACAAGCAGAGGTGTATAGTTTGCTAGGAAACACCAGTCATCTTGGCTTAAGGCTTATCACAGCAAACTCTCAGTGTCCAAATACAGTTAGCTTGTCTAAGGGGGCTATGTGCTGGAGAGCCGGTCCAGGCCCAAACCCTGCTGGTCTCTGCACAAGGACAATGTATGTGGGTCATGCCTGGAGGCTGAGGCAAGACGCTGTGCCGGAGGACAGGGTGGTGATGGTGACTCAGAGTCTCGTGCACCGTCCTTCAGGACACCTGAAGGCCCCTGCACTTGCACACTCGACAGCTGACAACAGCGTTAGCTGTAGCCAGCCATGCGGAGAGGTCTCCTGTGTAGCTGACCTAGTAGGGTTAACTGAACACTCCGAAGTTAACCAGACTCCCCATCGTATGAACTGATTGGCCTTGCCAATTGCAAATCAGGAGCAGCCATCAAAGGTGTAGCTCATTCATGGTGGCAGAGCCCCCCTCTCCCCTATATCCTGGATTGGGGGTGCGGACACCCAGTGTGCGTGTGTGTACGGAGGGGAGGGAGCTGCATGATGTTGGCAGATGCACAGGGAGCTCAGACCTCTCAAGACAGGAACCCCAGCGCTGAGTACTGCGTGTTGGTCACTGTTCGTAATTTACCGAGCCGGTTAGTAATAAATAGGTCACAGTCTGATGTCAAAGCAAAAGCTCGTGGAAGCCTGAGCCGTGGGCCTGGAAACGTAGAAGTGCAGGTCTGCAGTGCCCACATGTTCATGGTCCAGAATGACTCCTCGCTTCCCTCGCTCCTTCCCCCAGACACACCAGGAGCTGTGAGCACGTTTGGTAAATCTATAGATCTCACACGCCAGGACCATCCCCACCAGGATGCAGGAACTGAGCACATTTAAACACATTTAAATCCATCTTCACTGAGAGTGGCAAGCGTTTTCTAAGTCCATATTTAAAATCTCAAAGGACATAGCAGCCTTTGACCGGTCAGGTTCCAGCAGAAAGAGTACTGGACAGGGAGCCGGCAGGCTGAGCAGGCCCTGCTCCAGCCGGGGCTCCATCGCGGTCTCACTCACCTCTGCCAGCTTCTCAGTGGTGCCTGACTCCTCCCAGGCGAGCCCTGGTCTAGCTTCTTCACACACACCACTGTATTTCCTGTTCACTGCCTTGAGGGTGTGCTTCTGTGTAATCTAGAAGCTTAAGACAATACACGCTACGGGTCGGGGATGGAGGTGTATCCTGGCAGGGTTCCTTGGCTCTGGGCTTCTCCCCAGGCTGCCGTCCCTGGAGGCTCAGCCAGGGACACTCCTGTCTCTAAGATGGTGTCACCTGCACTCAGTAGGCTTTGGTAGCTTGTCCTTCAGGGCCGAAGACATCACCTCCTCCTGAGCTGTTATCTGGTGTCTCCCTCAGTCGCTTGCCAAAGGGCCCAGACACGAGGCTGCTGCCAGTGTGAGGCTCATTTCTGCACAGCCCCAAGGGACAGGAGATAGCAGTAGGAAGGGAGTCTCGGCCCTTGTGACTTAATCTCAGGGGTGACATCGCTCTCCTCATGGTACCCTTTAGAAGAAAGTCCCTGGGACAAGCCCCTGCCAAGGGGAGGAGTTCATTTAGATGCAGAAGATGGGGAGCACTGGAGGCCGTTTCGGGAGCCTGATGCTGCCCCCGCTCTTGGTTTGCCTTCCCTGGGTCCAAGAATGACACAAGTAGGTAGAGCAGATGATGCACGAGATGGAGCAGAACAGCGTGTGCGGTCTCATGCTGAGACCCAGAGCCCGGTACCCCCCCCCCCCGTGAATGTGGCCCATGGTTTTAAGGGGGTCAGTCCATGGCTGGCTGGCTCCAGGCCAGAAATGGCTCAATAGAATCCAGAAAGCAGAGAGAAAAAGGGGGAGCTGGGAGGCTTACACACCTTCAGGGCTCTGCTCTGGGGACCTGCCTTCTCTGACCAGGCCCAACTCCTGACAACGCCTTTGGCTACATGCCCATCCATGGGTTAACCCCAACTACCAGGTCACCTGTCCCAAAGCTTCCCCTCTGAGCACAGGAGGCTTGTGGGGGCTTTCTAGATCTGCCATGACCGTGTGCCTCACCGCAGTCCTGCCTTACGTGAGTACAAGAGGGACCTGGGAAGGTCCAGGGTGGGAAGCGGACCTCTTGGGCGCCCTGCGAGCTGCCCGCAAATGTGCCCCACCAGCTGACCTCTGCCATGTCCTCCTAGTCCAGGACAGGCCTCACTCTGCATAGGGTCACTGTGGTGGGACCCGGCTGGCATGGGTGTCAAAGGGGCAAGTGCCCAGAGGCCTGCAGAGGTGCAAGGGGCAGACAGTGCCCTGGCTGAGGGTCTCCTCAGAGTCAGCTTCCTCTCCGTCTGCACTGGATGCTCTGCTCCTGTTTTGTTTAGCTGGGTGTTTCCTGCTGCTTCTCCTCTGGGATCCGGCCCTTGCGTGCGGAGTGAGTGGATTAATGAATCAATTAATCAACTCTCCGCTGGGTGAGATTCTGTTTCTCCTCTGAGACCCAGCACAGAGGCTCTTCCTTTCTGTAGCCCCAGCTGTTGCCTGGACGATTCTGAGGGCTCCCCTCCCACACACCCCCCCACACTACCACTGTGTGTCGTGCTGGGGGCAGTGTTTAAAAGTCAGTGCTCCAGAGTGGTCCTCCCTGGTCTGTGTCCTCTCTCCAGCTTACCAGCTCTGAGACTTTGGCTGATTTGCTGGACTTCTGATCCCTTGTGGGTAAATTGTGGCCAGTAACAGTTGCATTGTAAAGGGATAAAAGACATGAATATATATTAAGCACTGAGGTCAATGCCAAGCAGATAGCAAGTACTCAGCAAATGTTGACTGTTTCCAGCCTCCTTGGGCTTATCCCCTCCACTGCAATTATCTACCTAATTAGGCAAGGACTTTAGCTTCTTCATCTCAGGGCCACAGCCGGGAACTCGGAGGCTGTGAATCCGGCCTTCAGTTTAGGGACCCATTTTGCCTCAGGAGGATAGAAAATTCTGGAATGCTGAGACTAGCCTTGTGACCTTTGACCTCCTGTTCTTTGCTCCCCACCCTCCTGCTCAGGTCCCCCCTCAGCGCTGGAGCCTCACAGAAGACTCTGGGTTCCAAGAACCCCTGCCCCACCCCTTCATTAATCTTGATTAGGGAGTCCTTGCACTGGAGTCAATTTTCTTGTAGATGTCTATCAGTCATGTAGCAGGGAACCTCTAGCGAGCTAATGAGGAATCATAGTCTTGCCATGTTATTACTTAGCTAATTAGTACACAGACTTCTGGGGAGGGGGAGGAGGTCAGAGAAGACATCAGCAGAAAGGGAGAGTTGAGACTTCCAAAGGGACTGAGCGCAGGCCCTGGAGGAGGGGACATTGGGTTCCTTCCGCTAGACTGGCCTGGAGGTCGAGCTGGGGCATGGGTGTCCTGGACACCCCTCCCTGGACCTGGGTCCGCCTGCCTAGCTTATAAGAAATCCTGGCTTATGGCTCTATTACAACATCTGGAAAGCACATAAGGCAGCTGGACAGGGACCTGGACAGCAGATGATCTAGGTCAACGTGGACCTCTGGGGGCCAGGGCCCTCTTAACCCTGGCCAAGCTGGAGCAGACACAGCTTGCTTCCTCCAGCACCTGCATTCTCTGCCTTCTTGATCCTGTCAATGAAAATCAGAGCCGGACAGAGGAGCGATGGAAGCAGACCTGGGTTCACAGCGCGAGGCGGAGATCGGAGCAAGGAGCCGGCTCAGCCCTGCCGCAGACAGAGCAGCCAATGGGATGGGTTATTTAGTGTAAATGGAATGATGTATGTACAACGGGTCTGATAAAGGCCTGGGTGCAGTAGGGTCCAGGACTTGTGGAGGAGCAGGGCCAAGGGTCAGGACCCAGAGTATACATGAGGATGGATCAGGAAATAGTGCAAATGACCAGGTTCCAAGGAGGAAACATGGTAAGTCCAGAAACCTGCCAGGGGAAGAGAAAGTTCTAGAAGTTCTTCAGCTGGGTTCCACCAGAGGGCACGGGGTACACTGGGTAACTTAAGTCTGCTGCAAAGCTCTCCCCAACTAGGCAGCACAGCGCTCAGTGCAGAAGTGCTTCCTCCATCAGACCAGGCATGGCCTGAGAAGGGGCTGGGCCTTCCTGTGTGGTGCTGGACAGTGCAGACACTGGGCCAACCGGAATCTGGCTCCTTTCCCTGTGACTTCTTAGCTGTGTGCCCTCGTGTGCGTTAGTCAGTTGTCTTCGGCCTCAGTTTCCATATCTATGAAATGAGGGTGACAGTACGTGTGAAAGTACTCAAGCGAGGGGTCGCACGGAGGAGCCACGTGAGAGGGTGCCTCCTCTCCTAGTCTGGAGAAAGGACCAGGGCAGAGGGACTGTCCGAACCCCTCCCCGCTGGGCTAAGCCCTTGTGTGACACAGACACTCAGGACTAGGGTTCCCTCTGGGCAGGACTGGTGCAGAGGGCTCACGGGAGCCCCCGCAGGCTGCGCATCCCAGAGCCCGTGTGTCCTGTCCCCAGGTTGCTTACCCTACCAGTAAGGGCCATGCACAGCGTCTGCCCCTGACCTCCTGCTCTGGGGGAGACCAGACTCTGTCTGGAAGGCGATCTGCACCAAGTAGACTTGCTTTGGGGGCTGGAAGCCCTCATAGCACCTGGCTACCATGGCCCTGCATCTGCGGGAGATGTGCCGACTCCTCTGTGTTTGGCTCCTCCTCCAGGGAACCTCCCCTGGCTGCGTGTGTTGGGGAAGAGGTGGGGGTCCAGGGCCAGGCCCACCTTCCTGCCTCTGCCTTCTCTGGCCTGGGTGTGACTCCAAGGCCTGCACCTGCTCGGTGGGAACAGCCCTGGCTGCCAGGGCCACTGGGCAGCACAGATCTGGGCATAGGAGGGGGCACAGCAGAGGCCTCTCCTCGCCCTTCCCAGAGGACTGTCCTGTCTGGACCCTCTTGTCGCCTGGCTTATCATCTGTGTTCCCTGTGGATCGACTGGACCTTCTGGAGGGCGCTTAGCAGTGGGCGTGTCTTCCCCTGTCACAGGCTCCCCCAGCAGGGCCCTGCAGTGGCCGCCTCAGGAGGGTGGGGTCTGCATGTCCCCCAGATAGTCTTCATTTCTGGAGAAAAGCGACTTGAAGCAGTTGAATGGTCATTCACGGAGCCTCTAGGAGGAGCAGGGGCCTGGCTGGATTTCCTGGATAGAAGTGGGGAACCACTGGCACCCATAGGGTCAGCCAGCCGGTGTCCACGGATGCGGTGCGGGCCAGCCCTCCAGGAAGTCTTATCCCTGAAGTTGTCCACCATTGGCCCGGCCATCTCTCTTCTGGGTAGATGTCAAGATCCAAGGGACGGAAAACGTGATATTAGGAGATAGTTATACACTCAAGTTCACGGAAGCGCTGCTCACAGTAGCCTGAGATGGAAGCAGCCTAAGAGCCCAACCTAAGATGGGCGCATTAGTGAGCAAGGTGCAGTGAGAGCCCATTGCACAGGGAATAGTATTCAACCTTAAAAAGAAAGGCAACTCGGACACGTTTGGGTGCGGATGAACCGGGAGGACATTAGGCTAAGTGAAAGAGCCAGTCAGGGGAAGATAAAGACTGCATTATACTACTTATCTGAGAAGTTCAGGGATGGAATGCAATGGCAGTTGTGGGGGCAGCGGGGAGGGGGACAGGGAGGTTCAATTTCAGGAGATGAAAATGTCCTAGAGATTGATTTCGTGACAACGGGAATCTCCTTCACACGCTGCCTTGTGCACTTAGAGATGGCTGAGACGGCTCAGCTTCCAGTTTCAGTATCTTACCACAGCTCAAATCTGACAGGGAGAGGGGCAGGGAGGTCCTCCTGCCCGGCGTGGCGGTGGGAAAGTCCCCGGCCAACACTGACCTCTAAGCCACTCCCGGCCCCCAGGGGCCCGAGCGTGGCTGTGCCTCTTGTCCCTGCCGCCTGTGACTCTGCCGACCTAGGCTGCTCTCCCAGCTTTCCTGAAACCTGAAATGTACTGGAAAGGAGATAAAGACGGAAATCAAACTGGAAAGAACAGGTTTCTGGTTCCACAGCGGTCGACCTGCAATTTCAGGTCCTCGGTCCTGCTGGATTCCACACAGGCCGCCTGTGTCCGCCTTTACAGACAGTGAACGGCAAGTCAGTGAGCCAGACTTTGCTGTCACAGAGGTTGTTGTGTCCCCACTGCCACGGCCGGGACCCTGCCACCTCAGCTCTCTCTCTGGGCACTAATTTCCTCCTCCAGCCCAGCCTGGTCCTGGGCCCTACACCTGCTCTTGCCCTGCCCTGCCGGGCTCCTCCACAGGAGCGCCAAGCCTTGAGGGCCTTTCCTCTCAGCTGCCCTGGTGCTCCAGCTGGGAGGCCTTGGACAGAGGGTCCTCCAGAGATGCTCGGGGTGCTTTGGCCCTGGGAAGAGAGCGGCTGCCTCCCTTCCTGGCTGCCCACAGCCTGGGGTGAGCTGTGCAAGACAAGAGGCCAGCACTCCTCATCCTTGACCCCAGCCCTTGGCCTCCGAGGCTGTAATTGCTCTGAACTCGTCTTCCACTGGATACTTCCCCACCGAGCTCTCGGCTCCGCTCTCTCCTCAGCCTCTGGGGCCGGGTAGATGAAAGCCACCTTCTCTGCCTAAGCATGATGCAAGCTGGCCCTGGACCGCAGGGCCACCATTTCAGAGATGCCATCAGCCCGCCGTGGGCCAGCTCCAGCTAGTGGTTCTGAAGGATGGGACCACACTGCCCAGCCCAAGCAGAGCGGAAGGTGGCTCATCTGAGGAGAGTGGTGTGGCGAGCTCTCACGCCGGGCACCAGGCAGGCAGGATCAGCCACCGAGCCTTTCCGGACGGTGCTTCTTCCTCCCACCCGCAAGCTAGCCAGGTTCACACGGCAGAATGTATGTAAAGCACCGGGCCAGGCCTGAGTCAGGAGCGCGCCGGCTCCCTCCCCTGCTCCAGGTCTGTGCGGAGCCGCAGCACCTGTTGCATCTATTGTCCGCATTACTGGACTCGGCTGGCTCTGCCGCGTGTGAGGCTGGGGAGGAATGACAATAGGCCCCTTACGGTGGCACATCACTGCTTTCAAGGCCCATTTCAAATCCTTCCTATTTGATCTATAAAAAACCTCGGGAAGCATACAGGGGAGGCATGATTAACCCCGTTTTATGAATATAGATGCCAAGACCTGACGAGGGCAGGAACATTTTCAAGGTCACTCAGCTGGTAAGCGGCAGAGCCAAGGTGGAAACGCCGATCTAAACATGGATCTTTTTTCCTCTTCTTTTTGAGTTTGTTCTGGAAAGTTTGCCGAGACGTTGCCTACTCTCAGAGGCCAATGGCAGTGGCCGTTACTCGCAGGCAGTGGCCTGGGAGGGTGGCGGTATGACCGGAGTCGGGGGCCTGGGTGATCTAATCACCATGCTCCCTCGTACGCATGCCGAGCGCTCCTCCCACAGACACCCTAAAGTACTTCTGAGCTCCTCGTACATATTTATATGCCTGCATATGTGATAAAAATAAAACCACTTCACCCACCGCTGAAATGCAGCCACTCGTGGTGTGAAATATGGGGCTTATGGAACTGCCGTGTGGCGCGCAGGCAGAGGCTGTGTCCCTTGTGACTTTGATGAGGGCCGGTGCATCTGGGCCTGGGGCCATGAAGACCCTCCGCCTCTGGGTGCTTGGGACAGGGTGGGTCCTGAAGAGGAGCATGGGGCCCCCCAATGCATACTGAACCCTCCAACTCACTCCCGAGAGTGGTCCACAGGCGGCAAGGGTCGCCTGTCTCTGCTCCCCTAAACCCAGTATTCTACCAAGCTCTACACCCTCAGCCTTTTCACTGTGAGGCTGGGTCTTGCCAAGTTGCTCACTTTCCCAGGCTGGCCTCTAACTTGTGTTCCTCCTGCCTCAGCCTCCCAGAGTGCTGGGATTACAGGCTTGAGCCATTAAGTTTGGCCACTGCTTCTTCCTTTAGGGTGAAGTCTCAAGGGCTTCCGTGGGCTAAGAGTTCTCAGAGCAGGACCAGCTCCTTTGCTGGGCGGCCATAGGTAATGGGAACCATCCTGGACATCACTTCCGGTGACGTGACCTTTCATCGGCCCTTGACTTCTCTGATTGCTGAGTCTGCACGTCCCTGGAGACCAAGATTTCTGCCTCCCTCCCCTCCCTGCCCCCTCTTCCCACGCGTCTCCCAACTCCCTGGGGCGCGCACTGAGGCGGTGGGAGCCAAGAAAAGGCATCTGCCGCAGACTTCCTGAACCCGTGACAGCCGGAGCGGCAGCCGCAGAAGCCAGCTCGGGGGCGTGGGGGTGGGGCAGGGCAGAGAGAACCCAGGGAGACGCTGGGGTGTGGGGGGGCACCGCGGGGGCTGCGGATGAGAGCACCAGGGACTGGAGTCTGCAGTGTGGACCGAGCAGCAGCAGGGTCCAGCGCAGACTCACTGACGGCCAGTGAGCCCGACTGGGGCGCTGGCCGTGGGAGCAGGGCAGGCGTCCGATTAGCCTGTCATGATTGTGCACGGGTGCCCGGGATGTGGGCAGGCTTAGGTGCCAGCGCCTGTCCTGTGAGAGAGGTGCTGGGGAGCTGGGAGGAGAAGCCAAGAGGGCAGGCAGCTGGGTGCGGCCTGGCCTCTACCAGCAGAGGGGTCGGGCGGGAGGGCGCAGCTGGCTTCTCCGATGTCTGCTGTGTCTCCAGCCTGGGCGGCCATGTCTGCTTCGGCCTCTGTGTCGCTGGCTCCCAGGCGAGGGTCTGTTCCAGAGCAGAAGTCCAGTGACCACTGGTGGTGGTGGTGGTGACCCGTCAGAACAAAGGCCTGGCGTGGGGTCCCAGGGCTCAGATCCACAAGCCTGGGTCTCTCTGGCCTGGACTTCCTCTTGTTTCTCCTGCCAGGCTCACTCGCGCCCCCTTTTGGGATGGAGGACTGTCCTTGCCCCCCACAGCCTCCATTCCAGAGAGACCTCCTGCCTGCTTCACTCCCAGGCCAGGTGAGAAGCCAGGGAAAGCGAAGAGTCGGGAGGCGGGGATTATTTCCATCCTCCGTCAAGAGCTGGGACTGGAGCGGGGAAGAGGAAGGGCACCTTGGCAGAGTTGTGAAGGCTGCGGTCCTGAGGACTGTGCACCCTGGGGGCCTGGGGAGGAACAGGTCCGCAGAGGGATCGTGTCAGTCACCTGACCCCAAGACGGGCTCTCTCTTCTCAGCGTCCCCTGACTTGTGAGGCTCGTCGACCTCGTGGCCTCTCCTCCCCGGGCACCCTGATCCCGCTGCTCCCCTGTGCCAATCTCTGGATAGCAGGCGCAGGTTCTTCCAAGTGTTAAGTCTCACCTCTTCCAGAAAGCCGGGCTCCTAAGGCTGCGCTCAGGGCCACGAGCAGAGGATCTGCACCATCGGTGGCGCAGGAAGGAAGGGAGGAAGAGAAGGGGACAGGAGGGGAGGGAAGAGAAGGAAGGTGGAGGCGGATTCGCGCCTGGACAAGACCTCAGCTGTCGGAGCCTGGTAAAGACAGCCTAGCTCTGCTGCTTACAGATGGAGCTGTGAAGCCAGAGAAATGAAATTATCTCCTGTCCTCTAAATTCGAATGTTCTCCAAGGCTTCAGGACCTTGAGACTCAAGGCAGAAAGCACGTTGCTGGGGAGAAGTGGAAAGGGTCGGCTTTCACCCAGTGGCTTTTGTAATTAGCCAGAGCCCGTCTGTGACAAAGGTCTTCACACCCCCAGTGAACGGCTGATGTGGTCGGCTGGACCATCCTTCTTGTTTCCTGACCCCTCCGAAACCATGTGACCCAGGACACAGCAAGTGGTGGAGACACCACGGAACAGAGAGAAGTGAGCCAAGCCTTCCAGAAGACGCTGTGTAAGCTGAGGAGTCTGGACATGTAGGTGAGCCCGCTGAAGAGATCGTCACTTGTGCTGGGTACAGTGAGCACCACAAATGACACGACTGTAGGGATCCTTGCTCCAGGCCTTGATATTCTCATCCATAGTATTATAGACCCATCACAAAACTGGCTAACCAGAGAACATAAGTATAAGTGATATTATGCCTTATTGTGACTATATTAAAGCCTAAGGGATTTGTGGAATAGGAGGCTGATTCATTTCACAAATATAGACTCAATTTGGTTATAAAAAAGGTTATAAAAATGGGGAAAATCACGTATTAGATGGCGCCACCTGTCGGCGATGTGTGGTACTGCAGTTTGGCCCAAAAGTAAGAAAGGTCTTGGCTGGAGTTGGCAAGGTAGAGACGAAATCCAAAGCCAAGAGTGACTGACTAATGCTGTGAAGTGCCATAGAGGAAAGCAGAACACAACGCTGTTCTCTTTGGTTTTCTTTGGGTTGTGGCTGCTGTCCGCAAGACCCCTGAGGTCTTGGTACTGTGATTTTTATTCGCCTGTCTCTGCTCCCACTGCAGGGGGCTGAGAGGAAGCCGCAGCGAGTCACTGTCCCACAGCTGGATGCCTCAGTTGTGGGTGGAATGGTTGTCGTGAGTGTTTATGAGCAGTGATGTCATTTGAAGCTTATTCAGTGGCCACAGGCCAATGAGGTGGCTGCTCTGGTCCCATCCCTATCTACAGATGAGGAGACTGGAGCGCAAAGAGGTTGGATGATTGTGCAATTCCTTACCACAGTCCTTCCAGCCTCGCATCCCAAAGTCACTCCGGCAGGCTGAGTTTGGGGCTGGAGTCCAAGCGGGCCAACTCGGAGCCCTTGCCGTTAGCTGCTGCGCTCGGCTACGTCTGTGGGCACCATCTGACTGTGACCAACACCTGTCCGTCCAGGACTCTCACACTGTACGATGCAGTGCTACAGGACAAGAAGCCATCTTGCCGATGCTTTCTGACCTTGATTCATCTGCCCGTGCACGCCTCCATCCATGTGCTCATGTACCGATTCCTCTCTGTAATTCATCTGCCTGCCAATCCACCCACCCCATTACTTCTCCACCCGTCCATCTCCTCTGTAATTCTCACATCCATCTGTCCGTTCACCCCCATGCATCGATCCGTCCGTCCGTCCATCTATCCATCCGTTCTCTCTCTCTCGTTATTCCACCCCACCGTCACTCTCTAGAGCACCTACTACCTACCAGGCACACGTGATTGAGCAGCATGGTGGACACCCGAGGAGGGCAGATACAGAAGCAGGAAGACAAGAACGCAGAGATTCTCCACATTCAGCTCCACTGGGTACTGACTCTGTGACCTCAGGCAAAGCATTGTTCAGTATTATGTATCTTATGGACTTGAAAATAGAACCTACTTCACAGAGATATGGAGAGAGGACTCAGTTAGTTGCTATAAGCAAAGTGCTAGAGGCTCATTCAGGGTGAGTCCAGCATTTCTGGCACAGCAGGAAGGCTCACACTTGAATCCTGCCCCAGAATTGTTACTCCTTCACCCAGAAGCCAACATGTCTCTACCCAGAATCCAACACTCCTCTACCCAGAATCTCACACTCCTCTATCCATAATCCGGCACTTTTTAAATTCAAAATTCAACATTCCTCTACCTGGAATCCAACATTTCTTTACCCAGAAACCAGTGCTTCTCTACCTTGGCAATTTAGGCAATATTTTCTTTCTCTGAGACTCAGTTTTCTTATCTGCAAATAGGACACAAATAAAGTTGCTGAAAAGGGCTTTTATGAAGATTAAGCAGAACAAGAGGTTGAATATTCTAGACTCATAGATGTTGTCCCTTCTAAACTGGGTTCCGGGGTATGTGAGTCTGTGTGTGTGTATGTATGTTCATAGGTCGTGTATGTGCATATGTGATTGTCGGAAGGCATTTACAAGTTTTGAGTCTGAAATTATGTCTTGGTTGAATTTGACTCCATTACTAGCTGCATTGTACCGGACAAGTTGCTAAACTTCCGTATGCCTCAGCTTTCTCATGTGTAAAATAGGAATTATGTAGCACTCATGCATATGTTAGTGTGAGGACTAGAGCTTGTATGTATGCACACACTAAATAATGGTGGTTGGCACAGAGAAGCACTTTTACAAATGCCTAATCCTCTCGTTACTAATTCTGAAACCCCACCAGTGCTTCCCGAAACCGGAAAATTCTATCTCCTGGCAAACCAGAGTCAGGAGCAAGGGTATGCTGTTGCATCTCTGCCTTCTCCTGGACAGAAGCCAACTAACGTCACAGGCCGCACTTTTGACCTGTAGGGACGCCGCTTGGGGGGGCTGGGGGATGCGTGCTTTGTGCCGTGGCGCCCTCTGTCGGGAGAGCCTGGACTGGCACTGCGGACAGAGGAAGGCTGAAGGCAGACTCAACTGTGGCGGCCTCTGGCAAGCCCCGGGCTCCTGCTGGTCCGGTGCCCGGAGGAGAGGCATGTGCCACTGTGACTCATGGGTCTGAGTGCCAGGATAGCAAAATGGAAGGCTGCCTCTGGAGGCCAGTCCATTAAGAGACAGAAACCAGGGGATGTTAGGCAGATTAAAAGCTTGTGGCTGCCCTGGGTGAGTGACTTTTTCTCTGGCGAAGGCAGCCTGTGCCCTCTGCTAACTGCACCTCCCGGGGCTCCGGGGATGCCTTTCCCTGGCGCACAGGAAAAGGCTGCAAGCTGTGTGTTATGAGACAGGAGCTGGGGACCATGGGGAGTCAGGAGTCCTGCTATGTGTCATTACCCTGCAGGAAGAGACACATGGACAGCAGCCCCAGCCCTCCTGGAAAGCACACTGTGGCCCCAGGCAGTATGTCTTCTCTCTGGTGGGTCCACTGCCCCAGCCTGCCTGCTGGCCCCCAAGTGCCAGCCTTGCCCTCGGGGCTGAGGAATGGCATGGACAAGACAATGTGACCTGCGTTCATTATTGCCACCACTCAACAAGTATTCACGGAGGGCTGCTGTGTGCCACTGGCTTGTGTTTTCAATACACATTGATATTAAAAAGAGTAGGGTTGGGGGCCGGGGATTTAGCTCAGTGGTTCCAACATCTGCCTCACAAGCGAAAGGTCCTAGTTTGATCCCGGTAACCACATACCACAGTGCCGGGCATGGTGGCTCACACCTGTAATCCCAGCACTCGGGAGGCAGAGGCGGGAGGATTGCTGTGAGTTTGAGGCTCACCTGCGCTACATAGTGAGCTCAGGGCCAGCCTGAAGTACAAAGCGAAACCCTGTCTCAAAAAAAAAAAAAAAAAAAAAGTGCCGATAATGCAAAGATCCTAAGCTGAAGGGGGTTGAGGTGTCCATATCCCAGGACCATACCCTGGACCTGAGAGCCCAGGTGTTAGCAGAGTTCTTTCCTTCTCACTGGCCTCTACACAGATGTCGTTCACAGGAACAGCTCCTTAGCTCCTCTCCCGCCCTCTGGGGCTCCGATACTCAGCTGGTATGACCTAGCAGTGGCTGGGCTCCAGCGACTTCCCCATATCAGGGTTCACACCCCTGGCCACTTCTGGGGTGCAGCTGAGCTCTGAGAGCAGGAGGCCCCTATGTGGAACCTGAGCCAGGGAGCCCCTGCCAATGAGCCTGGAAATGTGACGGGACTTTGGTCTGCAGGTGTTTTCCTGGGCCAGAGGTGGAGAGAGGGTGGGCGGGGGCAGCAGGTGGGAGACTGCACTACAGGAGGCGGAGAGGTGACCTCCAGCTCACCCCCAGCGGCATGGAGGACAGAAGCCTGGGGCAGGATGGGGTGACAGGAAGCCAAGAGAGCCAGCCAGCCAGAGGGAGAAGGCCTGAGACTCTAGCATTCAAGCCATATCCAGCCCAATCAGGCTGGCAACCAATTAGTCTGATTCAAAAAAAAAATACGTAGGGACAAACTGTAATCAAACACCTATTTATAAGGGTTTATTACGATCATTATTATTATTTTACTGAGAGGATCATTCTAAAGCCTGTCAGGTGAATGTATGCTTTCAGATCTTCATAAATGCAAATCGCTTCTCTCCCCAGGGCGGTGAGCAGGCTGAGGGGCTGCCTTGCTGCCTGAGCCGAGCAAGGGCTGGGGCCTGGAGGGCAAAGGCAGCGCAGCTCCCTGCCTCGGGCATCAATGCGGGGCTCTGAGTCTGCCCAGCAACCGCCCACTGCCCAGCCCAGACTCCCAAGGGCTGCGGGAGGTGGAACTGGCTATGGACCCATTGCCCACCCAGGTAAACGGAGCAATGTCTGCTCTGACCTGCCAGAGCCAGGCAGCTGGGCCCACAGAAAAGACACTGGGACATGGGATTTGACCGAGGGCTGTGCTGGCCTCCCTGAGTGTTGCCAGAATGCCACCTCATCCTCTTTCACCAGGGTTGAAATTCCATGCCTGGCTTTCCCTAGCCGAGGTGACCCCCAACCGAAGGGTTGCCCCGTCACGCCCAGGCTCCGTGGTGTGTGCGGGGTCGGAGTGGGCGACGTGGAACAGTAACAAGACAGCAGAGTCCCGAAGCCCCACTTCTCAGGCGGGTGAGGAAGGTGTCAGGGCTG
>PVIR01006781.1:18826-64218 GCA_004026965.1 Petromus typicus
GGGGTAGGGGACAAGGGAGCAGGGGGAGGGGGAGGGGCGAGCTCGCCTTCTTCCTGCAATAAATCGGCTTAGCGGACGAGAGCAGAACAGCCCAGAAAGGATTAAAGAAAAGTCTGTATAATACAGCGGAGAGCGGGGAGGGGGGCGGGGGGCGGGGAGAGGGGGAGGGACGGAGGGAGCGGGAGGGGAGGGGGCGCTCGCGCGGCCGGCAGAGGCGAGCGAGGCAGGAGCGCGATTCCGCTCCAAACTCCGCCGCCGCCGCGGATCGGACTCCCGGCCGCGGTGGGCGCCGCGCAGAGGAGCCGGACCGCCGCGCCCCGCGGGCGCCAGGAGCGCGAGGGTGCAGCGCGAGGGTCTCCGCACAGCCCGAGCCGAGTCGAGCCCGGCGCCTGGGGCCCGGCCGCGGCGGCATGGGGGCGCCCTCGCGGCGCCCCGCGCTGCCCGTCACTGCCTCGGCCCGCGGCCGGAGGCAAGAGCGCGCCTGAGTCCATGGCGAGAGGATCCGCCGCCCGCCGCCCCCTCCAGCCCCGCCGCCAGCCGCCTCCGCCGCCAGCTGCCGGGCACCATGCGAGCCGCCCCGAGCCTCCGCGGCGGCGTCTGGCTGCTGCTCGCCGCGATCCTGGACCTGGCGCGCGGTGAGTGCGGGCGCCAGGCGGGGACACACGCGGGGAAGGGCGCGGGCCCGGGTCGCTGGAGGGGCTGGGGTCCGAGCTCGTCCTGCCGCGCGGGGCTGTGCAGCTGGTTGGCTTGGCGAGGGAGGGAGGAAGGACTTGCCTTTTGGAGAGAGCGCTGTGGTCTGTGCCAGTGTGTGTGTGTGTATGTGTGTGTGCGCGGGCGCGCGCCAGCGTGTGTCTTTGTTGCGTGTGTAAGGATGTCCGGGAAGGAGCTGTGTGGAGAGCGTTTGGGAGTGAATTTAGAGACGTGTGTGTGTGTGTGTGTGTGTGTGTGCACGCGCGCGCGTTGAGATGGTCTGTGTGTCAGAGGGGTGCTGGAGTGTCTAGATCAGTTAGCAAAGGAGTGTGAGAAAAAGAGGGTGAGCGAGTGTTGGGGGTGAGAGCGTGCCGGCTTCTTTGCAGGGTGTGAAGGGGGTGAGCTCCTCTCATGTGTGAGCGCAGCGAGGGTGGGGATGTGAGGTGTGGCGTTCCACGCGTGTCCCGAGGGTGCTCGTTTCATAGGGGTGTGTGACAGCGGGCATCGCTCTTTCTGTGTGCACAGGAGGTAGGGATGTGACGCTCAGGCTAGACTACCTAGCTGGGATGAGCTGGGGTCCCCGTACTCCTTGGGCGGGGAATGTGTGGTCCTTGTGTGCAGGGGAGCGTGGAGGGTGAGCAGCTTGGGGTGGGAGTGGCCCACGTGGACCTGGTCTCCGCTAAGCCGAGCCAGCTGGAGACTGGCTGGGGCTGGGGCTGCCCAGTGACGGAGAACTGTTGGTGGCTCTGCAGCTCCAGGGTGCAGGGTCCTGATGCCTTGAGGCTTCCAGCCCAGCACCCCGCCTGGTAGGTCTTCAATGCGGGCAGTGCTCAACCTGGGGACAGGGCCACATTTACAGCGGGAAACAGCAGTGAAACCTACAAGCCTCATCGGAGGGAGGGGCCGGAAGAGAGTGCTGGTCAAGGATCCCAAAAGGTCGGGCATCCTGGTCCCCATCTAAGACGAGGCAGCTCTGGCTGCCCAGAACCAGCTTTGCTGGAATTAGAGCCCAGCTTGGTGGAGGAGGTGGTGGCAGGGGTGGGGCGTGTGTCCCACTGTGTAGGGCCTTGGGTCCTACCCCAACTGAGCGGTCAGAGGTTCAGCTCTGGTCCCCGCCACATTCCTTGCCCCATGGGAAGTGCCAGGCTATACGGAGAGTCAGCTGGGAAGGGTGACTCACCCGCCTTCTACTTATCTGCAGAGTGTTGAGTCTGTGGACCATAGGACCTGCAGGATTTGGGGCTGGAAGGGGATCCTTTTGGTGGTGGTGGGGTTTGGAACCATCCAAGAATGCTGGCTCTGTAACCGGCCCCCCACCCCCTGCAAAAGTGGACCCAAATCTTTCCAAAGTAGATCAAGATCTCCCCCAACTTTGGGGCAAGGGCTCCCCCCTTCGGATGCCTCTAAAGGGGATGATTATGGGGGGGGGGTGTCCTCTGGTTCCGCTGCTACCAAAAGGGTGCTAGGCCTTGCCGAAAGGCACTGGGGCCCTCACCTGGACATTGCAGGGAGCATGTTTGGGGGCTGCGGACCGGAGGGAGCACCTCTCTGCCCCCCAATGCACAGAAACGAAAAACGCAGCCCGGGGTGAGAGTGGTGACCAAGGAGGGCCGAGTGGGAACCCCGACTCCTCTAGGACCCACCCGACCAGCTCTCTAGGGAACCCCAGAGCTCCGTTCTCCTGACTCCTGGTTAGGAAAGCCCGCGTCGGTGCTGCTCAGAGTGAGACACTGATCGCGGACGGGAAACTTTCCTTGCCTGAGGCGCAGGGGGAGGTCTAGGGCCGCAGAGGAGACCGGAGCGCAAGGGTGGGGTCCCCTCCCCCTCTAGCCTCCGCGCACATTGGTGGGGTTGCAGAAGAGCCCCTGTGAGCTGCGAGAGGCAGGCTGCGCCCGAGGAGGGCGCCCTTCCAGGAAGTGGCCGCGAACAGTGCACCTGGCCGTGGTTTCGCAGGGCCACCTGCCAAGAGCTGCCTTGCAGCGATGGGAGGGGGCGTCCAGTTCCGCCACGCGGAAATATGCTGGGCTAATGGGGACGATGGCGGTCACTGTTGAGGACGGGTCTCGACCCATGGGGTGACTCCTCCGCTCGGGCTCGCAGAGTCAAGGGGGGTCGCAGGGGGTCGACTTTGGGGCCGGCCGGGGTCTGTGTGATATCGGCGGGAGGGAGGAGCCGGCTGAGCACAGCTGCGGCCGGGCCGGAAGTTCCTGCTCTCAGCTCCCTGCTCCCCAGCGCCAGTCTCTCCCGAGGAGAAACCTGAAAGCCTCTGGGCTTCCAGCTCCCCCTGGAAAGCCCCGGGGTGTTTTCAACTCCTCTGGCCCAGGTGAAGCGCGCCTAGGCACTTCTAGAAGTCCTCCCGCTGAGCCAGGGAGAGATGGGGTGCTGGGCAGAGGAGTGGGAGCGGGACTTGCCTGCCTCGGCCCTGGGGATTCTCAGAGGCCGGCAGGCTGAGGGCGGGCCGGCCGTGAGTCGGGGCGCAGAGGCTGTGTGCGCGCAGGGGCGGCCCAGCTTGGCTCCCCAGCCGGGAGTCAGCAGGTGGGCGGGAGGGAAGGGCTGGCGCTGGCTCAGGCGGAGGTGCAGGAGCTGCTTCTCCACGCCTGCGGGGGCTGTGAGCGCGGCGAGCAGGTGTGACGACTTGGCTTTCCATTCTCCGAGCTCCCTTCTCAGCGGGAACTCAGGCTCTGTGGGGCTCCTCCAGCCCCAGCGGGGGTGTTCAGGCCTGGAGCCCGGAGAGGGGTAAATTTTTGTTTTAACAATTTTTTTTTTTTTTGTATTTTAAATGCGGAGAATGTTGGAGCGGAGCGATCTCCGAGATCACATGGCTTGAAACTTCTATATATGTTTATAATCAGGAGAACCCTTTTAGGGGAAACTGATTTTCACCTCCACCCCAGTACTGCTGTCAGCAAACTGATAGGCCTGCAGGTGGAGCCTCCATGACCCGAGTAGGTGCTGCGACTCACACGGATGCTGCTTCCACACAAATCTTTTTTTTTTTGAGACAGGGTCTCACCTTTTTTGTAGTTCAGGCTGGCCCGACTCGAGCTTGAACTCATAGCAATCCTCCTGCCTCTGCTTCCCAAGTGCTGGGATTACAGGCGTGAGCCACCACTGTGGTATGTGGTTCTGATTGCTGTTGGGGTGAGTCTCCATGCTCGGCATCGTATGTGATTACTGGAGATTGAACCCCGGCCCTTGCACTTGCAAGGCAGACACCGGAACCACTTGAGCTAAATCCCTGGCCTGAACACAAATCTTCTTTTAGACTGCTCCCTTCCTAATATCATAGCTGGCTGTTTTTTCCCAGTAGCAACCATGACATGGCTTGGTGACAACTGTCAAGCCAGGGGCTAGGGGCTGTTTCTGTGCTACAAGATGCCTCCATGGCCCCTTTTCATACCTGAGGAACTTGAGGCTCAGTTTTAAGGTTACAAGCTCCTTCCGGCTTCTTCCTGGTCCCTCTTCCGGTCCAGAGTGTGAAGGAGGGATGACCTTGTGATGCCCGGATGGGGTTGACAACCCTGTTTCTCAGAGGGTGGCCCACACGTGTACTTGATCTGACTGCGGTTGGGAGAAGGAGGCTTTGGGGAAGGTGACAGGGCTGCAGGGACTCACTGGGTCTTCAGTATGGAGATCCATGACTGAAAAGGCAGAGACCAACAAGAGGCTAAGTGCTCCTTAGGGTCTTCTGAAGGTCAAGTGGGTATGTGACCCGCGGTCAGCAGCCCGACTTACCATCTTGCACCCTCTGCCACATCCCCAGCGTCACTTGGAATTCATTTACCAACAATGCGTGTTGTATATGATATGCCAGGCACAGGGACATATGTGGGATGTGGTCCTGGCTATGGCGGAGGGAGCCCCCCACTTAGAGTGGCGAACTAGAGATGGGAGGGGCTGCGCCTCCGGCCCTGAGCTAAGCGTCGTGATTTATTCTGCTTGTTTCATTTGATCCTCTCTTCGAGGTACAATGAGCAAACAGGTTCGGGGAGGCTTAGTGACTTGTCCAAGGCCCTCGGTGAGTGAGTAGCGTGTGAGGATTTGAACACAAGACCGTCCGACCTCTCTGCCTGCGCTGCTTCCCGTTTTTTCCGCTACCTGCCGGGGAGAATGGGCAGAGGAGGCCTCGGTGACCCAGTCCCCGGGTGAGGTGGAATTGTTGGGCATGCTCATTGGCACAGATGGGAGAGGGAGTGTCCCCGAGAGACACCTCCATCATGGAGTGAGTAGGGCGAGGCTGCTGTGGGCAGAGCACGTCTGGGAAGAGAAGGGCCAGATCGACCCTCACTCACCCCAGTGCGATCTAAGACTGCGTGCTCCAGTGACCCGGCCGCATCCTCCCTCCCTTGCTTTCCTTCTTTCCTCTCCTCCCCTTTCTTTTTCCTCCTTTTTTGTGAGGACCAGTGCTCAGCATCTCTCCTAAGTGGAGGAGCTCTGAGTTCCAAGCTCGGCTCTGAGACTCTCCGTCCACCTGACGGCCGCCCTGGTCCCCGGGGAGGCCACCAGCAGAGATGTCTTCAGCTTGCGGAAGGATGCGGAGCCTTCTGTTTGAAACCACAGACGTCAGTGGTGGCGAACACATGACATCACCTCCTGAGAGGTGTCCGTGTGCGGTGTGACGTTCTTGGGGAGAAGTGGTGCGATCCCACTTACACCTCAGTAGAGCCTGGAGCAGAGGCACCCGTGTTACCCAAGACCAACTGGCCGCTCAGCCTTCTACGGACGGAGCCAATAAACGCATTGCATATGGATGCGTCTTTCTGAGACTCGGGCTTAGTGCCGTGTGGGAAAGGAATTGGGTATCCTCTGTCCACCAGCCTTCCTACACCTCCCAGGCACACACAGGTTTGCTTTGGGGCGGGAGGACCTGCTCCCGAGACCGCACATCACCTTAGTGGGAGGGGTCCTCAGGTTAGGCACCCCCAAGTCACACCTGCCCTGGCGTTTGAATATTTCACAGTGTCAGAGAGATTGAGAACTGAAGGAAAGTCTCTCCGGCTGATACAGCCCTTGAGAAACTACTCTGCTCATTTCCTGAGGCTGGTAATAAACGGCCCCGCCTCCTGTGGTGCTGAGAGATGGAGCCAGTCATCGCACGAACGGCTCTCAGCTGAGTCCTGTGGGCACCCGGACGGGTACTGGCATTAACCATGGCAACGGCGGAGCAGCTAGAACTCCAGCAGTGCCGGGCTTTGGGTCTTGGCTGTGAACCCCTCCACCCTGTGTTCTCATCAGCTCCCCCGTTTTGTGGCTTGAGCTGACCAGAGTCACTTTCAGCTGTTTGCACAGAAAGAGGCCCCTTGATCCCCAACCTGTGCTCACTGCCACCGAGCTTGCTCTTGGCGACACCCCGAGTACCGTGCAGGGAACGCCACCTGGTTAGAGGTGACCGCAGTTGACGCCCCCTTTTGCCCACTCCCATTCCTGGAGGCTGAGACCACTGAGTGCAGCCTGAGACCCAAGCTGTTTCCTCTGCTGGTATGTGGGGTGGGGGGCGTCTCACTGAACTCAGATCCCCTCCCCTCCCCTCTTGCCCTGCTGCATGGAGGCGGGGACCCTGTTTGTGCTCACCATTGACTCTCCCCCCCAAAACACGTGCGAGGTGCAATGCATACAGGCTGTCTAGAAGGAGCAGCTCCTTTGATCCCTTTGATCTTTGGACACGTGCCTCCTGACTTCGGAGAGGGCTGGGCATACAGTTCCTGTTTCTGTGGACAGGTGTATGAAAAGGCTTACAGCGCATGGGATTTAGGCTTGAGTCACAGTGGACTTGCGGCACCAAAGACCTAGTCCTGGACATACATTCTTTCTTCCTGTGAAGAGTCTCCCCAGTAATGGAGACGCTGCCTCCAGACAGCCTGACCTTCTACCAGTAGCACTTGAGAATGGACATTGACCATCCCATGTAGACCTCATAAAGACACGAAGGCAGCTAGTCTTGTGCCTAGGAGGAGAGTGAGGCTGGAGAGATGGAAGGAAGGCTGTAGGCACTGGCTGGGACAGACCCTGGGTTTTGTGGCTGCAGGCTCAGCTGTCTTCCCTCCCTGGCCCATCGAATGCTGGGGTCTGAGATGGCAGGCCGGCACCTGTGAGCTCACTGCAAAGGCGCACTTGAGCTGAGTGCTATCCACTTCCCCCGCCAACCTCTGCCTGCAAAGGGGCCTGTACCCTTAGGCCACAGGCAAGGACGCCGATGTGCCTGTGGCCGTCCAGTTTGGGGAGCAGAGCCCGTCTCTCTTGGCCCCTCAGATCGGCCTGTGCAGAGGTTCCTGGCCTTGCTTTGCTGTCCTCTCCCTCCACCCCACTTCCGCGCTTTCTTGGCTCAAGAGCAGACGCGTTCCGCAGCCTGCCCAGTCTCTGGCTACCCGTGAGCCTCGCTGCCAGCCCCGCTCACCACACCCTCCCTCCTTCAGGAGGCTGCAGGTCTGTCCCCGTCCCGAGCGGACCTCTTGTACCCAGCCCTGGCACCAGGTCTGGCTCTGAGCGGAGGCCTGCAGGATGTCTGGTGAGTGAATGAGTGAATGGCGAGCCCGTGGTGCATCCAGACCGGGCCCAGCTGGGTTCACCTCTGGGAGTCCTTTCTGTGTGAGACTGAGTCCGCTGTGCATCTCTGCCTGCTGCCACTCCGCCGGCACTCGGCTGGCATCTGAGGACAAGCCAGCAGTGGAGGGGGTGGGGAGACCCAAGGCTGCCTGCCCCCTCGCTGCTCCCCTTGGGAGGGTGTAAGGAAGGAAGGAGGGACGGACAAGCACCCTCGGGGCAGTCTCCGTGCCCCTCCCCCGCTCCAGCCATGTTCTCGCTGTGACGTGTTGAACTCCCCGAGCCCCGTTTGGAGGCTACCGTGCTCCCCGATGCACAGAGAAGGGTGGGCTCAGGGCTCAGAGAGGCTGTGTGGCCTGGCCAGGCCACCTCTTCCAAGGGGTCGCGCTGCAGTCATGCCAGGCTTCAGTTTTCAGTGTCTTCCTAGCTCTGGTTTATCCTGTTGCTAACGTGAATCTGACCCTGGGCCGTATTTCTTTACCCCACGAGACACCAGCGCGCTGGTGCTGGGCAGGGCTCCCGCAGAATGACTGCTGGACGTGACGGTCTGCCTCTGCCCTGGCTTGGGCGTGCGCCTGGAGTTCCACCTGAACTGGACCCAGAGAGCTGGCTGCTCTCTAGATCGGGGCAAGTCACTGCTTTAGAGTAGAGCTGGGCAAGGTGACAGCCAGCTGTAGTCCCAGCACTGTGGGAAGCTGAGGCAGGAAGATCAACAGTTTGAGTCCAGCATGGGTGGCTGGGTGAGACCCAGTCTCTGAATCGAAAGAGATGAGATGGAGTTCAGTGGGAAGGCCTTGGGTTGAAATCCAGCACTACAGAAACGGGGAGGAGCCAGTGGTGCGGGGACTTTACTTCCTGTCTGGGGACTTCACTTCCTGTTTGGCTGGAGGCTGCCTTTCACTCTGGATTAGATCAGTGGACCCAGTCTCTTCCATCTGTGGGGCAGCTGCTCTGGCCTGAGTGTGAGCACAGCCTCCCTCAAGGACTCCAGGTCACTGGCAGCTCAGCATAAATCCGTCTGGGAAGTGGAGATTGCATGTGATTAAATGGCCAGGGCAGTGTCTATGGGAAGCACAGGACATGGCCCTGGAGAGCTTGGTGCCGGGGGGGGGGGGGAGGTCCGAGGGATCCCAGGCAGGGGACAGCATATGCAAAGGCCCAGAGGAAGGCTGAGAACACCCCAAGGCTTGAAGGGGTGGACACCGTGAGGCAGTGGCCTCATTAGGAGCCAGGTCCTCGGTGAGATGCCAGGCAGGCAATGAAGCGGCTGGCAAGGCTGGCATGCCTGCCAGGGCCATGGCCCGGGAAGCTGTCCCGGGGAGAAGAAAGGAAATCCGACAGCAGTCATTCGGCTCCTTGGACCTCCTGAGGCCCCTGAGTGGTATGTGAGTTCCCTTATACCCAGGACTTAGGCCTGGTACAGAGAGAAAGCCAGGCCTCTGCCCGGGCCCTGCCAACACTGCCCAGCCTGGAATGCAGCTGCCTCCGTCCCCCGGAGTACGTGCTTTGATTAGGCTGAGGTGGCAGCTGGAGAGGCCCCTCTGCGAGGACACTTGTTGGCCCCCGCAGGTGTGGGCTCTGAAGTCCGACCGGGATCCAGGCCATCTCCAAGGCTTGTCCCATGTGTGAACTCGAGACATCTACTCATTGCCTTCTGCCTCGGTTTCTCCAGCCGGCCATGCAGCTCTTCCCAGCAGCCTTGTGGAAACAGGCTGAGAGGGGTGAGGGGGTCCCCGAGAACAGCACCCACCACGTGCCATGCCAGGGGTTTGGAAAGTAGAAGCTGCCTAATGATATGCGGCTCCCCCCAGGGGAAGATGTGTTCATAACCCTGGTGCCTCGGGGAACCCTGAAAGAACCTCCTAATCCTGAACCTTGGGGATCACAGAAGTCAGAGGAGCTGAGAGATTGTTGGCATCTTCCTCCCCATTTTAAAGATGGAAAAACGGAGGTGACAGAAGGTAGCAACTCACCTTCAGCGCGTATGTCCAGCAGATGGAGGATGGGATTTATCCCCCCAAGTCCCCAGCCCCAGCCCGGGCTCTGCCAGACACTGCCAACTTCCGAGCATTCAAGTCCTCTGGGATGAGGCGGGGACCTGGTGGTGCCCGAGCAGGGAGCAGCCCTGAGACACAGAGAGAGGCAGCTGGGCCACTGGGCTTCTGGTCCTCTGCCACCCTCGTCCTGTGGTCCTTCTCTTTCTCTCTCTGCACAGACACCCTGCGCCTTTGACGAGCTTGGTGGGCTGCACCTGTGGGTGCTCCCATGATCTCCCAGCACTCCCAGAGGAAGTTGATCTGGTATTAGTAACATCAGGGCTGGGCTGGGTGGGGCTGGATAGGTGGGCGGCGCCAGGCCAAGGTGGCCAAGGGTGGGTGGGAGCTGTGGCAGTCCTAGCCTGCGTTCAGATGTTTGTCAGGTAGGAACTAGAGCCTATGATAGTTAAAGGCCAGGTGTCTGGCTCCACGGAAGAGGCAGATGATGCGCTGCTAATTGTCACCCAGCACCTAATGTCTGGGCAGAGGCGGAAGAAGAGGTGGGGGCCGTGAGGGCCCACACATCACAAAGGCTTCTTTGTTCCTTTCTGCTGCAGAAAAGTGGGTCGCGGCTGGGCTTGGAGGGGAAGTGGCATCAGAAGGCAGATTCCTAAGGCCTGTGGCCTGGCTGGGAGCCTGAGATGGGGTGGGCAGGAGAGGTCGGTACCCGCTGGGAGGACCAGGGCTGCCTCAGGGCGCAGAGCTAGGGAGCCCGGGACAGTCTGGATGACAGAGACCAACTTCTTGTTGCAGGACAATCCTCCCTCCGTCCCTCTGTCCCTCCTTTCTTTCTGTCCTTCCTTTGCGGAGCATGTATTTGTTACCCGCTTCCTGGGTGCTGGCCACTGAGGAGGGCTGGAGCCTACAGGGGATGAACTGCCCAGTCCGGCCCTCGTGGGACCCTGTTCAGGGCCTTTCCCTGTGTGACTGTTGGTATCTAAATTACAGTGAAATAAAGTGTCTCAGTTTCTGTGTAACTGAATTAAACAAAATCCAGTTTCTCAGTCCCACAGGGCAGAGCTTCAGCACTCCCTGGCCACTCATGGCTAGCAGCCGCTGAGTTGGGTGGTACAGACAGGGCACTGGCACCTCTGCAGAAGGGGACTCAGGTCTGGGGACACTCCTCCCAGGAAGTGTGTGAAATAACGAGGGGTTGCCCAGGGAGGGTCTTGTCCTTCTTTTGAGATTGTCCTCCCAAAGCCAGAGAGAGCCTCCGGCTGATGCCGTCATGTCTGTGTTAGTCAGCTTTCGTCCCCGGACAAAATATCTGACCATCACAGCTTACGGGGGGAAGGGTTACTACACCATGGTCCTGGGGGTTCTGGTCCACGGCTGGCTGGGGCCAGAGCACAAACATCATGGCAGCCAGGAGAGCAGAGACAGACAGACAGACGGACAGACAGAGACAGTCAAAGAGAAAGGGGGCTGGGAGACAAGATGTGACACCCCAAGCCGTGCCCCCCAGTGACCTATATTTCTCCTCCTGGCCCCGCCTCCAAGAGCATATTCAGCCATGAGTTCGTCAGTGCGTCCATCATGAGTGACATCAGCACCCGATGCCCGTCACCGTGCCAGGCGCCACTTGAGCCGTGCTGCATGTGGATCAAGCCCTCAGCACACGAGTCCTGGGGCGGACCCCTCGTATTTAAATGTGCACAGTGTCTTCAATGCCCCTCCATCACTTTCTGGTCTCTTTTCCCAACAAAAAGGTAACAGGCCTGAGGCCACAAGCCTTCCGCCAGCAGAAGGGAGCAAGTCTTACGTTTTGTTTCCGCTGTAATTATTTCTCAGTCACCCTGTGTTTAAGGAAGTGATATTGGTTTGCCATTTGGGGCAGTGATTTAAATTCTCTCTTTAAAATGGCTTAATTTAAGTAAATAGTCAAGTTGAAGAAAAATGTTCGGCACAAGAGGAGCAGGTGGCACAGGGCCAGAGTAAGCTGGGCTGTGAGTGGCAAAGACCTGGCACCATCTGACTGAGCCTCAGTTTCCCCATTCATGCAGGGCAGAGTGTGCCAGCCCTCGTAGCAGGGCCCGGTGCTCGGGCTCCCGGCTTTTCATCAGAACCGCAGCGGCAGGCGCCTGTGGCCCGCTCCTGGCCGGACACCGTGTGGAGATGGGTCTGCCTGCGCCAGGAAGTCACACTTGAGTTCGGGCTTCAGTGAGTGTGGAACTGGCCTCTCCCGGGCCTGCGATTTGAATGGCCGTGCAAGGACGCTTTGCATTTGCGCCAGCGCGGCCCTGGCTGCCCACAGCCTTTGCGCGACGTTTCTCCTCCAGAGTCTTGACCGTCCGGCTCCTCCGAGCTCCCTGCTCTGTCTCGCTGATTGATGGCCTCACCCCGGGGCGCACCGATTCGTCATTCCTCAGTCTGTTTCCCACCCTATTTCCCACGGAGATGTTCCTTCTCCTTAGCCCCCCTGAGGTCATCTCTCCTAGAATCTCTGCCCACTCTGAGCATGTGTATTCTGACCCACGCCCGTCAGGGATGGCTTGGAGCTCACCCCACCCTCCGGACAGTAGTTACTGTCTCTTCCTGGAGGGGATGCTGCCTCTGCCCCTGCTCTTGGGGGGCCAGGGAGGCGGCCAGTGCTGGAGAACAGCGCTTTGGACACCAGCTCCTTGTGCATCACAGTTAGACAGAGGGATCTTCACGGTGAAGAGAAGCTGGGGTTCAGTGAGTAGCTGGGGTTTGGGGAGCAGCTGGCTTCTAAGCGGAGATAATTCTTCCGCAGGAAAATGTGCACTGTGGCCCCTTCTGCTCCCAGTTTCTGAGTCGGCCAAGCTGGCTTTCCTCTTGACCCTCTATTTTCCCTTGTCCGGCCTCTTTTTCCATCTACCTAACGGTTCAAATTGACTTTGATGGGGACTAATTTTGCCAGTTGAAATTCATGAGCCGCCTACACACTGGGTGCATAGCTCTGATCGCCATGACAAATACTAGTGGCAATTTCTTCCTGGCTCATTCTTCAAAGTGCTCTGGGCAAGACAGGTGCCTCTGCCCCTCCCCGGGCCCCACCTGCCCCCCCTGCCAGCCCTGCGCTTGCTCAGCCTCCACTCGTGGCTGTGGCCCCTTTGGAGGGAAACAGCTGCCAGCATCTCGCCCCTTCTTGGTGACCACGCTGGCTGAGGTGCCGTTTCCGTGTCCTGCCCCTTTTCCACGGCCGGACTGTTCAGACTGGCTTTGATGAGGCTGTGTTTCCCAAGGTGCTGCAGGCTGGCCCTGCACTGTCCCTGCCATGGTGTGAGGGCCCCTCAGCCTTCTCGGGCACAGCGCCAACCTCAGAGCAGCCATGTTGGGTGCGTGCGTCATGCCTTGGTCACCCCTGCAGACCTCTGCTGTGACATCCATCCCTACTGTTACGCACATCATTTTTTGAAAGTCAGATTTAAATCGATCCCTTTTGGGGGGGTTGTCTTGTGCAAAGGAATATTGTGTGGGATTGCTGACTGACTGCACATTTCTCTCAGCTCCCATGAAAAGGGACACGTGACTTGATTTATAAGAAACTTTCCCTCGTCCCCCTTGCGTCATCCTATAAGTACCCTGGACAGCGCCAGCTTGATGGGAAGGGAGCTGGCCTCGGATTCCGGAGCCCAGAGATCTGACTCTGGCCACCTCGCTGACAGCCCTTCCTCCCCTGGAGCCCAGAAGTGGCCTTTCTGTGTCATTCAGCGGCTCTTCACTGCCCAGGCCAGGCTGTGTACTAGGCTGGGCCTTCATGAATACACACGTGATCTAGTGACCAGTGGAAAGGGGGCCCTGGGCTGGGTATTGAAGGATGCATAGGAGTTTGCCAAGGGATGGAAGAAGCAGAGGGATCTAGTTAGGAGGAGGCTGCTGCAGGGACAAAGACTCAGACTGGAGAGAGGCTTCTACATAGAGGTGCAGGGTGTGTGCACAGGAAAGAAGGGAGGCGGAGGTGACACAAGAAACACATTCAGTGCATTTATGGGGTTGGACCGTGCCGCACGGGGCAGGTTTTCTGGCAGCCCAGGCCTGTGCCCTGCCCTGGGAAGACAGAGGCCCCTTTCCTGTGGAACAGGCCTTGGGTGCCCAGCACCCTGCAGACAGGGGTGTTGCAGGGCAGGGCTGTAGGGCGGGAGGAGATACATGCCCGTCTGGGCTGGTCCTTCCAAGAGGCTCCCCTGACACAGCCCCGCCGCTGGACCCACCCCGGTTCTGATGCAGCATCTCAGCTGTGCGGCCTCTGGGACTCGGATCAACAGGGTGCGGGTGGGCTGGGGGAGCAGTCTACTCAGTCTGGCCCTCCTTGCCTCGTCCTCACGGGCTGCAGGCACATGCTGCTGGTCGCCTGTTTTGCAGAGAAGACCACAAGCCCAGAGTGGTCAAGCCACTTGCTCAGGCCAGCACAGCCTGTGGGTGACATGCCAGGTTTTGGAGCCATTTCGCCTGTTTCCTGTGCTCTCTGCCCCCCTGCTGCTCGGCAACCCGCCCCTTCAACCCTGACCTCTCCACCCTGTGTCCCTGCAGCATTTGGGGGCTCCAGCCAACAGGGCCCCACGCCCAGGCCACTGCGGAGGGTCCCAGGCCTGTCCTTCCTGGCCCTACAGTTCTGGGCGGCAGCTTGCTGTGAGCTGTTGTCTGTGGCTCCTTATTATTATTATTTCTTCCAGCATGCTACTAAGAGCTTCCTGCAGAGCACGCAAACCAGCTCTTTAAAATTTAAAGGGTTTTACTTAAACAGTGCTATTTCCCTCAGAAAGGGGACAGAGAGGCAGATGCTGTGGTTATATTTAGGGCCGTGTGTGGGTCTGAAGTGGAGTGTGGGGCTGGGTGAGTGTGCGGGTGACATGTCGGGAAGGAAGGAACTCAAGGGAAAGGTCTGCAGCCAGCCTCCCTTCCCTCTGGACCGGGCCCTCAGGAGAAGCCACTGCTCAGTGTTCTGGGAAGGATGGGAGGATGGACACCTACTACATAAGGGTGCCCCATGGGGACAAAAAGCTCTTCCCACCCCCATGCTCCCAGCCACCCCGGGGCCTTTGCACATGCTCTTCCCTCTGCTGCAACTTACCGTCTCCCCTGTTAGTCAGTTGTGTTAGTCAGTTTTTGTCACTGTGATGAATTACCTGAGGCAAATGACTTGAAAGAAGGAAAGGTCCGCTTTGGCTCATGGTGTCTGAGGTGTCAGTCAGTGCTCAGCTGGGCCACGGTTTCCAGGCCTTGGGGGTCTGTTCATCTTGGTGGGAGGAAGGGAGGAGCAGAGCTGTTGTCTCGTGGCATCCAGAAAAAGACAGTGATGCATAGAAGGGCCAGAGAGGAAGGGGCTGGGGGCAGACAGAGGCGCCAGGGTCATGCCCCACGACACCCCCTCTCTTGCTGGAGATTCGTTTCTGACAGAGCCTTTCCAAGGCTGTCAGCAGTGTTGCCTTCAGCCCGAGTGTGGCGACATTTCTGGTGCAGCTCATAGCACTGGGTCCTGGGTCCTCCCTCCGCCCAGGCACCCGGACACACTGACCACAGGTGTTTCCCGGTTGCCTGCTGTGCCCACGCCCTGGGCCGAGCGGGGTAACCTGGCTGGTGGCAGTGGATAGCAAGGGTGTTGCCCCTGCTCAGAGATGGCTTGAGCTCCGAGGAAACCAGCTGGCCTGGCAGAGCCACACCCACTCGAGAAGCAGAAAACCCCTTCCTTCTTTGGAACATCCGTTTCTTAATCATTCATTCATTCAACACATGTTGATCAAACACCCATGCTCCTGCTCCGGATGGGCGGGAAGGAACAATAGCAAAGTGTGGGCCCTGCTTATTGACTCACGGTTTTCTTCAGCACCCCAGTTTTCCAAGGGGGAACCCCAAGATCACTTTAGGAAGTAAGAACATGGGTCAAGATGATAACTGAGGGAGCCTTTCCCCCAAGTTAAGCCAAAAACGTTCCTTGCCTGTTTGCACAGGTGGGGCCCCTTCAGCTTCCAGAAGTAAAACAGCTCAGGAAAGGGTTAGGACGTGAGTGGCAGCGCAGGGCAGGAAGTCCCGCCCCAGCAGGGGGGTCTGAGGCTTCCGGTCTAATGTCCAGCTCCTTTCCCCTGCGGGTAGGGAAATCGAGGCCCCTCACAGAGGCCAGTGAGGCATCTCAGGCCACAGCAGGAGGGGACACATCCGAAACCAGAGCTTCTGACTTCTGTCCCCTTCTGTCTGAGAGTTTCCAGGGGTCACGTGTCCCAGAGCAGGGAGGACACCAACACCCATGGGCCCAGCCTTGGGAAGCCCTTCTCCACAGCCAGCCCCTCAGGCTTCCCGCCCTCGGGGGAGCCTTGAATTAAAGGAAGTATTTTATGATCACACGCTTCGTTATGTTTTATTAAAGCACCCATGCAGGGCCCGGCTCACACAGCTGCCTCTGTCCGCACCCCGCCCTCCCGGAGCCGGGGCCTAGCCGGGGAGCAGGTGCCAGGAGCTGGTCCTCCAGCCAGTCCTGGGCGACCGTTCGGAGAGATTGAGGGTGAAGCCCAGAGTCGCCCAGCAAGGTGCAGGCCTTCATCCCGCACTCTTGACCCTCCCCGTATGCTCTGTAGAAATCAAGGTCAAGCCGTCACCTTCTATGCCCTGGTGACTGTCAGGATGAGTGGCCTTGCTCGAAGCAGTGGTGGTCTCAGTCCGGCAGCTACCCGGAAGCCCTGGCATCTGGATATTTCTACTGCAGCTCTCCTCCTCTCCCAACTGTCAGATGCCTGCCAGGGGCGGAGGAGAGCCCCGGGGTCACCTGCTAGATGTTTCGTGGCCGGCGAGGCACATAATGGCCTTGAGCCTCAGTTACCCACCTGAGAAATGGGTGTGATGCTCCCTGCATTGCTAGTGTGATTGCTAAAGCACGACATCTAGCAGTCGTTCAACACACGGTGGCCAAGGGTTGTAGTAGCCTCTGCCAGAGGAGAGAAAGCATTCAACCAGTTTTTCACTGAAGGGCAGAGAAGTGAAAATTTTCCTCATCATCTATCATAGTATTATTGGCGTCATTATTGTTAGCAAGCATGAAGTACTTGCTGTTAATTTATCTGACATTGACAGATGCTTTACCACTGCCTCAGGATGTGGCCCTGAGTGACAGTTACAGGGCTTAGGGTTTTGCTGGCTGAGAGCGAAGTAAACAAAACAGCCTGGCACAGCCTGTGGCCCCTCTGTGAGGACGCTGACGAGGGCCTGCTGCAGGCGGGGCAGCTTCTGTAGACAGAAAGCTCAGCAGGGCACTCGGAGGAGGGTCTCTGAGCTGGAAAGGGAGAAGAAAAGAAGCAGGAAAAGTCCAGCGGCCCCTTGGCTGGCTGGCCATCACTGACTGCTTCTCCTGGTGGCCTCCTCTGCCATGCGCCCGTCTCTGGGGGCCTGGCACGTGCAGTTCTCCGATACCAATTCAGCTGGTCCGTGATGGCACCCACTTCCGCCCTGGGGATGCCTAGGGAGCATCCAGTCAGAGCCCAGGGGGCAGGAGGCCGAGGACCATGTTACACGTGCGCTGGATTCACGGTCCTTTAATTTCACCCTGCAACCATTTGTGGTGGAGTGGTTGTGACCCGGAAGTGAGCGCTCGCAGGCGAGGAGTGGGCAGCTGGGATTTGACCTGGGGTCTCTCTGGCCCTGTCACTTCTTCCGAGTCAGACGCCACCTTTTCCCCACTCAGGTTGTACCTGTGCAGCCAGTGGGGGGGGCAGAGCCCGTGCGGCTGGTGAGTGGACGGGTGGCGGAGAGCCCGGGAGTATCGATGCCCTCCGAGCTGGCGGGCGGCGGGTGGCAGAAAGGTATTAATTAGCAGTTATTCCCTGGCAGGGAGGAGATGGATCGAGATTAAGGTGGCGGCCCGCACATCCGTTTTGTAGCAGCTGAGAAGCAACAGTAAATCAGTGCTATGAATCGATGCTGGACGAGGGAGATATGTTTTAATCTTATTAGTGGTCGAGCATTCCGGGAGCGGCAGAGAATCCCTCGCTCGGGGCTGGGCTTGGAGGAGGGAGGAGAACCGAGCAGGGACATCCGGGAGGATTTGGGTCTCGCCTAGAAAGAGGTACAGGGGGCTGGGAAAGTGGGGGGCCTTCCAGATTCCCAGGGCTCACTGCTGCAGAGCCAGTCCTGCTGTGCGCCTCGTGTTCCTCCCTGTGCACGGGGGCCCCAGTTGGCCATGGTGGCATTGGCCTAAGCAGACCCTCAGCCAGAGTGAGGCAGAAGCTGAGCGACAAGACTGCAGGCTGAGGGAGGATGAGGACCGGGGCTTGGGGGCGGGTGCAGGGGGACGCCGAGCAGCCTGGGAGCCTTGGCTCCTGTCCCCACGCACAGAGGACGCTGTGGCTCAGCTGTGTCCCCTCCAGGCTAGGTGGATGGCATTGCCAGCAGTGGGGCATTGGTGGGGCCCGTGGGCATCTACCCCCCACCACAGGAGGACCAGCGAGGGGCCCATGGGCGCACGTGGGCTCCAGAGCTGCGAGGTGTTGGTTTCTGTTCACAGCAAACGACCAGCCGGGGCCTTGGCTACAGCAGTTCGGGGCGCAGTGGCACAGGGCCGCTGAGGGCCGGGCTCCTCCTGTGGATCTAGGCGCCTCGGGCATGGGCCCTGCTGCCTCTGCGTGTGGGAGCCTGCATCCCTGTGCCCTTCCGCTGGCCACCCCGTGGGGCTGGGGACTGGGTGCTGTGCCCTCCTCTCTCCTGTCTCACTTCAGCTCTCCACACCACAGCCAGAAATCGCAGTGGTCAGGTCAGGAAGCGGAGGAAACAGCAGGAAAGCCGGAAGCAGTTTGGATAAAGCCCGAGTGCCCGCTGTTATAGTCCGCCTGGAGCAGAGGCCCACTCCCTCTGGCCTCTTTTCACTGCAAGATCTCTAACAGCTCTAACCGTCTCTGATTTTCGACTTCTCCCTTCTTTAATTAGCTATTTCTTACTATATTCATTTTTTTTAAGGTTTTTTGAGACAGGGTCTCGCTTTGTGGTTCAGGCTGGCCCCGAACTCAACCTCCAACTCACATCACAGCAGTCCTCCTGCCTCTGCCTCCCGAGTGCTGGGATGACAGGCGTGAGCCACCACGCCCGGCACTGTGGTATGTGGTACTGATTGCTGCTGGGTGTGAGTCTCCACACCCAGTATTGTATGTGGTTATGAGGATCGAAACCTTGCACTCGCAAGACAGGCCCCAGAACCACTGAGCTAAATCTCCAGCCCTACTATATCATTTCAGTCTTTCATTAGATCCTGAGACAGAAGCATTATTAGACCTATTTTATGGACGGGTAAACTGAGGGCTGATAGGTTTAGTAACTTTCTGAAGGATACACAGTGAGGGAGTGTCAGAGCCTGGATTCTGGGCAGGTCAGAGAGTTTGGGGGAGCTTAGCTCCTTCCATACAGGGCCAGGAGACCCTGTGGACTTCTGGATCTGTGTACCTGTGGGCTGGGGACCCTGCCAGTCTCTGCCTGGCGAAGCCTTCCTTGAGCAGGCTGTGTGTTGGGGCTGGAATTTCTGTGCACTGGCAGTACCTGTAGTAGCCGCGGCCTTCCACAGAGGGCTGGCTGAGGTGAGGGGCTTGTGTCCCTGCAGCCTGCTTTGGGCAGCCTAGCGGTACCCTGGGGTCCGGCCGCACCCTCGGGGCGGCAGCCACCCTGCCTGGGCTCCAGCCCTCACAGCGGCTCCAGGGTAGGGGTGGCGCCAGGTTCAGGGGCCTTGCCCACTTCCCAGGGTCCTCGCCTGGCTGGCTGGCGATGCCCCCAGTGTCCCCTGCCTCCTCCTTCGGTGGCATCTGGCCTGAGGGATCCATAGACACAGAGGTTCAGGTAGAGCGTGGGAGGGGACCCTGCCCAGGGCCCCTCTTCTTGTCAAACTAGAGCGAGCCTGGCTTTCAATTCTTAACCTCAGTAGAGTTATAGTCTTTCTCTCTCTAGATGCACAGCATTTTTTTGGACCAATTAAGGAAAAACATAAATCAGTCCAGTTTTAAAAGCTCAGGCTGACTGTGGCTAGCTAAATTAGTGGCTTCATAAGGGGGTGGGGGCTGGTTTGGCTCTGAGACAGCCATTCACCAAGGCCATGAGTGGCGCCCGGGCGGGGAGCCAGGGCCACCAGCCCGGTATCACCGCTGCTGCCCAGTATGTCGCAGCCCTGTCACGATCCTTCTGGGCTCCCTGGTAGGGTAGAGTGAGAGTGTGCAGAGTCTGAACCCCAGTCTCCCCACACCTCCTGGGCACCACTGAGCAAGTGTCCCCACCTCTATGAGCCCCCAGTGTTAGGTGAGACAAGTGGACTGAAAAGTCTCTCGTGGGGTCCTGTGAGCACTTTCGGTCTGTGGATGGAGTGGTGGAAGGGGGGCTCTGACATGCACTGGCCGAGCACCCCATCTCTGAAACTCTCAGCCCAGAAGTGTTTCAGAGTCTGGATTTTGAGGTGTTCGGAAGAGCACCTGGGTCTTAAGGTGAAATTCACCTGTGTTTTGTGTACACCTTATCCATATAACCTAGGATAAGGTGTGTACACCTTATCCATATAACCTAGGTAACTTGTAACATTTTTAATAATTGTATGTGTAAAATAGTCATTTTCTATTTGTGGTGTCACATCATCATTCACAAGTTTCGGGCTTTGGGGCGCTGTGGATTTCAGACTTTTGAGGGAGGAGTGCTCAGCGGAGGTGCCACGGGATGCTGCAGCACTGTGGGAGCCTACAGACGCCAGGCCCCTGGGCCACCCCGGCAGTGACCGCCAGAAATGATGGCCCAGGACATCACATCCTGCGAGCTGACCCCGAGACCCTCGTGGGCTGGTTCTCTGGGAGCACGCAGTAGGACTGGATGCCTCCAGGCCCATGGTTGCTTGTGGCGGTCACTCCACCTCCCAGGGCCTCAATTACCTAGTCCAGTGACAATGACGAGAACAGGTCCTTCAAGCATGGTTATTATACAGGATAAGACAGTGCAAGGGCGTCTCCCTGGAGTTCTCACCACTACCAGGCTTCGAGGAGGCGGCAGTGAGGAGCCTGGTGAGCCGGCACCTCCAGGAGCCAAGAGCGGTGGGTTGTTGTGGCGAGGACTTGCTGGCTGCCCAGGGGCCACTGAATGCGTGAGCAAGGGAATGAATGAATGAGTGAATGAATGAGTAGTAAATGATCAAATGAATGAATGAGTGAGTGATCGAGTGAATGGAAGGAGACTCTTTCCCCACTGCCCACCGCAGGGCTCCTCGCCAGCCCCACCGTCTGGACTGGTTCTGCGTTGGTTCTGACCTTTAAGCCATCTGCTCCCGCTGTCTTCTCTGAGCCTCACTGCCCCTCTCTGGGTGAGGACACCGATGTCATCTCGGGCCGCTCTGAACCCCCAGAGGTGTTTGTGCCCTTGTTTATGTTTCTGGTCCCGGAAGCTCCCAGGGCCCGCGTAGTCCGGCGACCACCTGTCCTGGCCCGGCTGCTGTCCGTCTGGCTCATTGGCCGGCTAACCCAGGGGAGGGTTAATTGCTCCCAGACTATCGGTTCATCTCGAAGCTCTTATCTGGGGCCTGAGCACTTAGACAAGCACATTAGGCCCACGCAGGCCTGAGCCTTTGGACAAACAACCCGGCCTCTTCCCAGCTGCAGAAGCTGCACACAGCCTGGGTCTGGACACCTCTGAGTCCAGGGTCCTGAGCAGCCCACGCCCGGGGACATATCCGGGGACTGTTCCCAGGGACCATCCGCAGAGGCAGAGAAATCCTGAAGAGAGGCCCTCCTTCGAAGGAACCAGAGGAAAGAGATGTTACTTCTGTGCTTCCGGGGTGGGGCTGCCCAGCCAGGCGCCTCGTCTTCACCCACTGCCCCCTGAAGACGTAGGAGCCATGGCCCTCCCTGCTTCACAGAGGGGAGACAGGCTCCGTCGTGAAGTCACTCGCCGTGGTTGTATCCCCCGCGGATCTTTTTAAGTCATGCATCCGACCCTCTCCCTCCTGCTTGGGCCGTTGGTGGCTCCTCTGGTGCCCGATCACAGCAGAACCAGGTCCCCAGCTGATGGCTGACTAGGGCCGAGCTCTATTTTATACCTAGACGTGAGAAACCTCAGCATCTGTTCTTCGTGTTCCAAACTGTGAGGGAGGCCACATTTGGGGAATGGAAATAAGAGAATTTATACTGTCATTTGTTTGCTTGGATTTCCTCCATGTGTGGAGGATTTTCTGTATTTGTCTTCTGATGATATGGCCCAGCCCTTTGAGGTAAGCAAGCCAGATATTTATTTAACAAATATTTATGTAGTATTTACTCTGTGCTGGGCATGCTTCGAAGTGCTTCATAAATATTAATAAGTTTAATCAGCATTAAACACTCTGAGTTAGATTCTGTTATTTTCCTTGTCTTATAAATGTGGAAACTGAGGCACAAAGAAGTAAAGAAACTGACTCCAAGCCACACAGTAAGTAAGGGATGGACTAGTTCTTGTCTGTTTCCTTTTGCTTTGCAAGCATGGTCTCTGAATTTTTAGTAGTGGGAGTGAACCTAGGGCCTTGTGCGTCCCATGAAAGTGCTGTCGCACCCAGCCACACTCTCAGCAATTTTCATTTTGAGACAAGTTTTTGCTAAATTGCCCAGTCTGGGCTTCAACTTGCAATCTTCCTGCCTCAGCCTCCGAAGGAGCTTCGGTGACAGGTGCACACCTCTCTGGACCTGCACGTTTGGGCTCGGCACAGGGCGTGACCTGCCTGGGGGGACACAGAGTAAGAGCCAGGGCTGGGAGAGGCCCTGCCCCCCTGACCGTTCCTCAGATCTGTCCCCTGCTGGGGCCCAGCAGGGCCTGCAGGGAGTGAAGAGCCTGGAGAGTCAGCCCCAGCGCTGGCGCTGCCCGTGAGACCCTGAGCGGCAGGAGAGCCGAGCGGGATTATCAGCGCTGGAGGAGCCTCTGCTGAGCTCCGGGCTGCACAGTCAGAGCGCTTTAGATCCTTGTCTCACTGCTGAAACACACTAATCCCCTGGCCCTTGGCTGCCCTTTCTTCTTCCCCGAAGCCTGTGGGGGCGGCTTTCCATCCACCGCACAGGCCTGGGCAGGAACAGGGGCAGAGGGCACTGTGGCCGATGGCTGCCCAGGAGCCCTGTGCAGCGGATGCGTTTTAGTGCTTCGAGTTCCTTCGAAGTGGTGCAGTGGGGGGTGGGGAGAGGCCTGGGAGAGGAAGAGGCTGGCCCTGGCCAGTCCCTGGCAGGTACTGTGGCTGGCTCCTCTGAGGTGGCGGCATGTGCGAGCTACTGGGAGTGTGGCTGCTATGTTGCAGCCGCTGCCACTTTAATTGAGCATTTACTATGAGCCAGCCTTCCATGTTACCTCACTGCCATCTCCTGTCTGTGGACGTAGTGCCCTCCTTCTGCAGATGGGTAAACTGAGGCACGGAGTGAGCCCTGCACAGTGTCTGTGGGAGAACTAGAGTCCAGACCCTGGCATTTGGGGTTCACTGAGCACCCACTGCAGGTAGAACTATGTGCCAGCCTGGGTTCTGACTCTGAAACCCGCCTGCTCCCCCGAGGAGCCCTGCGCTGCTCTGTGGGCCAGCTCCCACCCCTCCTGGGTGCAGAACGCATCTTGTCTGGGTTTCCTAGAAGGATCTCAACTGCGAGTGTGTCTTATTCTTTTCAATAAAGCCCATCTGTGGCACCTATAACCAAATGTGTGAAGCCGCTTGAACCTCTGTACAACTGTGTGCTTGAATGAACCTGCTGTCCCTGGCCTGGGGACACCACGCAGAATGAGACGTCGAGTCAGGCTGGGGATCTGCGGAGGCTGAATGGGGAATGCGGCTCAGCTGAGACTCAGATCCAGGCCTGGGTCACTCCACCATGCTGGGCCAATCCTGAGCCCTGGCCAGGGTGGGAGCAGTGAGCACCCCCTAGGGGACCCCTGCCCCCCGTCCCTGGGTGTCTTTGGCTCACAGGAATCCTGTCTCCATCCATCACTGTCCCTGGTGTGCTCCTGCCAGTTGGGACAGGACCACTGTCTGCAGGAGAATGTGGCCCAGTGGTGACTGTCTCTGTCTATTTTTGGTGACAGAATACTCAAGACTAGATGATTTGTGAAGAACGGAAATTTATTTGCCCCGTGGTTCTGGAGGCTGGAAGCCCAGAGGCCTGACATGGCCCTCTGCCCAGTGTCTGGGGCTGCATCGCGGCCTGGCCTGGTTTATTACCCGGTGTGGCAGAGCAGCTCCCAGCTCACCTTCTAAAGCTGTGGGAGTTGCCCTCGGCTGACCTCCTCACCCACATCTGATCCTCAGCAGGTCCCCAAGGCTCCGCCTCCAGATGCCATTCACCTGCGACCTTGGGGTTATCTTCCAACACGCAAGAGCTGTGGGACATGTTCACGCCACAGCAACACCATGAAGATGGTCTGCGGGCAGCTGCCTGTGTGCTCTGGGCCCAGCAGCCTGGACTGCCTGGGCCTCAGTTTCCCCACCTGTGACATCCGCTGCCAGTGTCCAGCACAGCCCATGCGTCCCTCCTGTCGCAGCCTGTGTCCTGTGAATGCAGCAGCCAGGCTGTGCAGGGCAGGCAGAACGTGGGGAGAACCAAGGTCCTACAGCCGCTGTCACGAGGCCAGGCAGGGCATTTGGGCGTCTGAGGGAGATGCTCTAAAGGTGGCTCCCAGAGTCCTTGAAACTGCACTCCGGGCACTCGTGGGTAGCTGACTTGATGCTTTCTGACCTCGCTGATCTCCCTGCCCCACTGTGGGTCCCAGGTCACCTCCAACCTGAGCCACCAGCTTTAGACCTTGTCTTGCAACCAGTAGACCAAGCCGCTGCTGCCCCACCCCTGTCACTCTGTCCTCTGATGTTAGATGCAACCTGCAGCTTTGTGGCTCCTGCTTCTTCCACTGATGGCATTTCTCACCCTGTCCTCCCTGTCCCCTCCCCAGGTATGATGTCCTTACAGTCGCAGCTCAGAAGCATTGGACTCCCCTTCCATTTCCCCAAGCTCTCTCCCTCGGGCACTGTGGGTGTCCACACCCCAAGCACCCACTGAGGACCTAGTTGCCCTCTGGATCTCAGGGCGAGGTGCACCTGTGCTCTGGGCCTCCCCTAGCCCCCTGTCACCAAGGGTCTGACAGGTGCCACACACAGGTGCCTCCCGAAGACCATGGATGTGGACTGGGGCCCCTGGGAGGTAGTCAGCAAAGGGGTCTGGGACTCTAGCTCCTTTCGCAGCCTTTTTTCCTCACCACCCAGCAGGAGGGGCACTGAGAACAGGCCCCTCTCAGCCTCAGTTTCCTACTTGCAAAATGGGGATAATAATATATCTGGGCTGACCCCTCCAGTTGGCACCCAAGTTCTTGGGCAGAAATATACTTTATACCACTGACAGCACCATTCACATGGGAAATAACCAAGCAAAACACAGCCGGGCAAGGGACGAAGGTTATTCTCTCTCTTGCATTCTGTGTCTGAGGCTGGGTGCTGTTTCAATAGCAGCCACTTTGTACCTCATATGTTACCTCTAAGGACTCTTTCAATCCTCCTTGTAGCCTACATCGGCCATTGTCTATTTTTTCTTTGTTGGTACCAGGGATTTAAACCAGGACCTTTGCACTAATCTACATCTCCAGAAATATTTATTTTAAAAAAGTTTTTTTTGAGACAAGGTCTTGCTGTGTAGATCAGGCTGGCCGTGAACTCACTATGTAGCCCAGGCTGGCCTCAAACTCACAGCAACCCTCCTGCCTCTGCCTCCCATGTGCTGGGATTACAGACATGTTCCTTGACGTTCAGCTTTTTATTTTCAAATTTTGAACCAGGGTCTCACTAAATTCCCCAGGCAAGACTGGAACTTGTGAGCCTCCTGCCTCAGCCTCCTGGAGCCCTGAGATGATAGGCTTCTGTCTCCATTTTGCAAGTGAGACTACTGAGGCCCACAGAGATCAGTTGACTTTTCCATTGTCACACAGCAGCAAGTAGTAGAGGCAGGACCAGATCTGGAGCCTGTCAGGCTTCTGTCCCTGATGTGTTTCTTTTGTGTCCCTGACAATGAGATCACTTGTCTCTCCCGATCACCAGGTAGCCCCTCCCTCTACCCAGAATAAAGATCAGACAACCAGCTTGGGAATTATCCGGTGGCCCAGCCCTCAGTAGGTGACATCTCGAAGCCAGGTCTGGATCATCCAGCCAACCCCACACCTTCACCAAGAGCTGAGCTCTGAGCCAGCAGATAAGATCCCCGACCTGGGCTGTCCCGGTGGCCTGGCTGGCATTAGGCGATGCTAATTGTTCTGTCCACAGTAGATTCTTGTTTGCATATATGCAAATCAGAGGCTGATTAGCTCTGCTCCCAGGTGGGTCAGCGCTGCCTGGCTGGGAGGCTTTGCAAGCTGGTGGGACCAATGCCCATCCAGATGGGGGTGTGGCAGATAGGGGGCATGGCTTGGGGGCTGAAGGCTGGCAGCTGAGAGGGCCACTCAGGACCTAGTGTTTGGATGGTAGAATTAGAGGCCGTGGCCCAGTGTTCCCCAAATTACCTTTCCCAGTCTGGGGACTCCAGGGCCAGGGAACCTTCTCCTCCCAGGGACAGGATTCCTGAGCCTGACCTTGGTCCCCGTGGTGACCAGCAGATGCCCGGGCTAAGCCTCGAGACTCCCACAGACCAGGGCATCTGGAGATGAGAGTGTGGCAAGTCCTTGGGCCCGGCCAGCCGCAGCTTGGGGCCTCACTTCCTCCCCTCCCTGGAGTGACTGCCTCTGTCCTGCCCCAAGGCTTGAACCTCCTGCCCCTCTGGGGCCACAGCAGCTGTCCTGTCAGCTGCCCTCCCTTCCCTTTCCCGTGGCCGGACCAGTCTTTTCTTTCCTTTTTCTGTTCTGGTACCAGGGACTGAACTCACACTCAGCTATGTCCCCATCCCTGACCTTTTCAAATGACAGATCCAAGCATGCTGTCTGAGTTGTCCTTGGCTCTCTGGTGCCTGCCTAAACTCGCTCTCCCCGCCGACATCCCGGACTCCTAAGGGACCTGGATGGACTCTTACTGGCTGGTGTGGTGCAAGCTTGGCATGGCGGCTGGTCTTCCAAAAGCCAGAGAAGCTGCCTGCTCAGGGGTCCTCCCTGACAACTCAGCATTGTGACTTCGGGGTCCTGGGCCCACAAGAACACGTCTGCATATAGATGACCTCGTGGATCACCTTTTCTTCTAATCTCTTGACAGATCTTAAGGTCATTTTTCTGGGGGAGGCCTTGATTTCCAGGAACAGGACAGTTCTCACAGGGCATTTCCCCATCAGATGGCAATCTCCCCAGGCGGGGCTATGTCTCCCCATCAGACCAATGCTTAACGGAGGCAGCCACGGTGTCTTATGTCAAAGGGAGCGTCTGGACTGGTCGGTGTCCCTGGATCTTATCATTCCCAAAACATTGTGTGCCTCTTCCATCTCCCTTCTGTTCCACGGTGCTCCCATGTGCTTGTGTGAGGAAGCCGTGTGCAGAGAAAGGTCCTCTCTGATCCTCTTCTCTTCCCCTTCTCAGCCTTGGCCTCTCCTGCCAGCGAGGCTGACCTGGGTGTGAGTCTGGGTCCAGGGGGAGCCCCGTGCCCGGTCCAGTCTGGCCCTGCTCCGAGGTGCGGCTGGCCTCCTTCGCCTTCCTGTGGGAAGTCGGGCCACTTTCAGCCTCTTCTCTACCCTAGCCTGGCTCAGCCTGGGCCTAGAACCTTCTAGAAACATCTCGTAGGCCCAGTGTCTCTGCCTCCCGAGGATGCTTCTTCCAGGTATCTTTTCCAGGCCAGGTCTTTCTGGCCACCAGTTCTGACCAGAGGAAGCACAGCCCCTCAAACAGCGTGACCGGCAGCCTTGTCCCTCACCTGGTTGAGAACAAGGCCGCCGAGGTGACCTGGCTCACCAGGGCGCCCTGGGGAGGAGGACTGTGGAGGCGGGGCCCGAGCATCAGTCCCCATGAGGCCTTTTCTCACAGTAACACTGAGTAAGACGTCAACTTCTGGTGCCTCAGTTTCTCCATCTCCCACACTGCAGGGCTATTCTGAGAACAGCTGAGACGCTGGAACAGGACGGTGATGGGCATTATCCCGGGGAGTTCTGAGTGCCTCTGAAATCACCTCTTCCTGCTGCTTTGGATTATGTGACTTTAAAAAATAACTTTCGTTCTCAATTCCAAAAGTAATACCTGAGAGCTGGGGATAATTTGGAGCATTTAGGACGGCACAAAAAAAGAAAATGGCCCTACTCAGACCTGACCGCTACTAATGCCGGGTGATTATCCTGCCAGCCTTCTGGGGTGGAGGCATAGGATTCTGAGGGGAAACAGAAAGGAAGGTATATGAATTCTCTGAGAACGTTGTCATCGAAGCTGTTTTTGTGGTGAGATGGCTGCTTCTTGCCTTTGTCCCCTAACCTTCGCGTGGTGTCTGAAAGGCACCCATTACCTTGTTTTTGCCACCAATTTCCTCAATTCATACTCCCTATAAACCACCACAGGGAGCTTTATAGGCCCACAAAGGCATTCAAAGTTAATGGCAGAACCGACCATGTGAAAACTCACCGTGAACCCCACCCGCACCCTGCACCCAGGGCTGAGCCCCTCCCAGTGCCAGCCGCCGGCCCAGATTCTGCTGCCCCAGTTGGTACCAGGCCTGGGACACAGAGGACAGAGCAGTGATAGTCGTGGGGTGACCTTCTCTCTGCAGGGACGGGGAGTACATGCCCCCATCGGCCCAGCACACGCACAGTAAATATCAGGGAAGTAATTTATGTCCCTGTTTCAAGTCAAACAGAAGGGCAGGAGGGGCTGAGACGTCGGCATCCCTCATGTCAGCGCCCCACAGAGCGGTGTGCGGGGCCTGCGGCCGGGGCTGGCGGGTGAGTGAGGCCCCTGGATGCTCTTGGTGTCCAGGGCCGGGCTCAGAACGGGAGCAGACTCCCTGGCTTCTGCTGCCTGGGCAGAAAGCGAGAGAAACCAGCTTGGGCTTTTAGGGGTGAAATTGTGTGGCTTCTGCTGGGCCCTGAACAGGGCAGATTTGGTATGGAACCCAGCTGTGCCGTGTGACCTTGGGCAAATCTGCCCTTCCTGACTCACTTTACAGAAGCGCATTGTGAGAAATGAGTACCACATGAAAAGAGCAGGCAGAGGCGGGTGGATAAAAAGGTCACCTCCCCATCCTCCACTGGTCTCCTGCTTCCCTCAGACGAGGGAGGCCGGACTCACCCCTGGACTCCCCTGAGAACCCCAAATTCAGAGCTCTGGGCCTAGCAAGGGGGAGTTTCTGTCAGCTTGGGGACACTTTTCCTCTTCCATTCAAATGGCCAGTGGGACAGTGCAGGCCGGAGGTGGCCTTGTCTGTGCTCTCGGCCACACCCCTGACCCTGCAGGTGACCTTGGTGGAGTCATTTGACCCTCAGGATGGCTGGAGCCGAGCCAGCATCCTGAGGGTCCCGGTGGGTCCAGCCAGCCCGCTGCTCCAGCCTGGGTCCCTCACCCCTGTCCGGCCACCCTCACCTCCCAAGTTCCTGGATGAGAAAGCACCTCTCAGTGTGTCACACCATGGTCACACAGCTGCTTAATGATAGGATCAAAAATAAAGCACCAGGCTCAAAAGGGACAGAAGGAAAATATAATGAAACGGAGTCACCATGATCCCTGTGCTCGGAGCTCACACTCCGCCCCCACGCTGGGCTCTCCCCCAGCACGCCTTGGATCCTGCCGCCCCTCGGCCTTGTCACTGCCACCCCCAGCCAGGCCACCATCTGCCAGGGCTCCCAGCTGGTCTCTGCTGCCACCCTCTCCGCCTGCCCTCAGCTCCCTCTGCACCCAGAGACATGTTATTAAAATGTAAATCAGGGCTGATCGTTGCTTCCGGCTTCCATCCCCAGGGCCTTTGTACATGAGCCCAGTGCTGCCCCTCGGCCTGGCCAGCCTCGCTGGCCTCGCCTAGTCCCCCCTCCTGTGGTCCTGAGGCTCTGGCCTCTCTACTATTCCAGCCACCTGTTCTTTCCCTGTGGTGGTCAGGAGCCCTCCCACTTGCCAAGGGGGCCTCTGGGCTCCTTGTGGCTGGGAAGTGGGGTCCCCTACCTCTCCTCCTCCATTTCCTCTCTGCATTGACACTGACCCAACCATGGAACTGAACCATTGATTTGTTTGGCTCTTGCTCCATTCCATTTGCAACCAGAATTGTAGAAAGAAGTTTGTGGACAAAGGTGCCGCTGTGTTAGTGTCATGATTTGTACTGTTATAAATCCCCATTGGAATGACATGGTGGCGGCAAAACGTCCCTCTCCCCCACACTGGAGGCTGAATCCAGGGCTTGTGCACTGAGCACCATTCCCAACCCTTCTGTAAAACTATCGCTGTTTATTTTAGACAGGATCTCACTAAGTTCCTACATTGCCGGGTCAGGCTCAGACTTTCTATCCTCCTGCCTCAGCTTCCCAGAGTGCTGTGATTACAGATGTGCACCACTTTCCCCTTGACAATGAAACCCATTATTATAGCGCCTACAGACCAGGACTGTTCCGGGACTGTACGTCCATTTCTCATTCAAACTGTGACAGAGGCACTGTCCCAGCCCCGTTGTACAGAGAGGATACGAGTAGGTCAGGGATTCGACTCAACCATTCTGCCTTGGCCTCTGGATTCTCAGCCACTGCTGCTCTGCGTGCCAACTGCTCGGCAGTGGCCAGGCTGATGCTGTTCCTGCTGCACACCCAGGGCCTGGGGTAAAGTCTGGCAAGGACAGGGCTTGGTAGGTGTTTGTACCCCGGAGCCAACAGGACCTTGGGTGGCCTTGAGGAACCCCTCATCCTATCATCTTGTGTTGCTCAGAAACTGGGAGGTGGACATACGGCCCAGGAAGCAGAGGCTGGTGTAATTTAGAGAATGAACATTGTACCCTTCAATGAGTGAGGCTGCTGTACTTGAGCGCGGAGTGGCCGATGCGCTCCCTGCAAACAAGTGAGTGTTTCCAAGGCCATTGGACTGAGTGTGCTGAGGCCTGAGAGCCTCTCTGCTTCCCCATAGGCCTGGCCTAGAGGCTTGCATGCTCTGCTGGGCCTCAGTGCGCCTCAGTGCACCTCCCCTGATGGCACCCGGCCCGGCATGTGTCCAACCATGTGCTGAGCACCTGTATCTGGGTGCCGTGGTGCCTCATGGGCCAGGACAGGGACAGGCACCTTTGCCCTCCGTGGGACACAGGAGTCTTTAGGATGCGTGGTGTACAGGAGGAGGCCACAGGGCAGTGCAGGGCCAGGGCAGGGGAGGCGGGCACGGAGGGAGAAGTGGGCGTGGGCGCTGTGCTAATCGCCAGAGTCAGCACGGGATGCTCCGGAATTGGAGAGCTAAAGTTGCTAATCATACAGGTAACGTAGCCCGCAGCCAGCCCTGCCCCTGTGTCACCCACTACACAGCTGGTTCTAGGCAGGTCAGGAGGTCTTGGGTGGCTTTCTCTGTCCATTTCCCCATCCGGCTCCGTCGTTCTCCAGAGCCTGGAGCTTGGCCTGCATGTGACAGTGGCACACTGTTGCATGTGGGAGGAGTGAGGACAGAGCCACGTGGAGAGCAGACTGACACTGGGCAGGAAGAGAAGCTTTTAGGGAGGGGCCTGGGAGCTGGTGTCTGCATCAGGGCGGTGAGTAGACTGCAGAGGTGATGTTAGAGCCCAGGGTGTTTGGACAGCAGAGAGAGCGCGGTCTTGTTCAGAGCAGCCTGGACTCACAGCTCTGCGTGGCATTGTGGGTGCTGTGTGAGCTCAGGCAAGCTGCTTGATGTCTCTGAGTCTTGGTTTCCTCATCTGAGAGGGGAGACCAGGCATCCATGCCCGGTGGGCGGAGCTGACACCGAGGGCCCTCCCCTGGGATACAGCCCCGCAGGCTGTGTGCGTTTTCACCGCCCTTATTCCTTAGGTAGCGCTGACACAGGGTTCTGTCACTGTGGTTTGGGCCTCTGGCCACACAGGGTCATGCAGGTGCTGGCCTCCTCCTTTGCATATCCCCTTAAAGCCCATCAAACCCCCCATGCTTTTTTCTCTGTGGGCCTCTCACGCTAGTCTCAGCTCAGTCAGTTTGTGGTTGGGGTACTGGGGCCACTTAGCCCCTCTGAGCCTCCCTTTCCTTGGAATAGGACAATCAAAGCGATTATACAGGGTGAGGTGAGGATGGGGGGAGGACACAGTGGAGACGGGGCTCGGTCCCTGCCCGCGGCCATGATGTAGCCCAGGCTGACATTGAGAGATTGCTCTTGGAGGATGAGCAGCCACGGTGGTGTCCTGTCCTGCAGTGACATCCTCTCTGTCTCCTCTGAGGCACTCAGGCCCCACCAGCAGTGGAAGCAACAGCACAGAGAGCCCTAGAAGGGGGTTAGGAGAATTTGCTGCAATCGTGTGTGGCTGGCAGAGGCAGGGAGGCGCCACAGGCTGGGGCGGCCCTGCCATCCACCCAGACAGTTATGGATGGCTTTGTCCTCTGAGCCATCCGTCCTGTGATGTCTGCGCATGGCCCTAATGGACTTCAGAAGGTGAGTGCCAAAGTCCGCTCTCCTGGAGGAAGCCTGGCTCGGGACGCGCTGCTTTGAGAGCCCCTGGTGTGGGCATCTGTACTCGGCCCCAGCGATCAGCCCCATGGGACTGGGTTTGTGCCTGGAGCGGGTCCCTGATAGTAAATCTCGGAGCGGTGGCCACTCTGACCTGAGCCTAGACAGATACGCCCTCCAGGAGTTCTGTGTGTTACACGTTAGCACAGATGCAGCAGCTGAGTCACAGAGGTGCAGTGACCTGGCCCTTGCCTGGGTGGCACAACGGCATGGTGGGCTATCAGGACAGGATGAGGACCTGGTGGCGTCAGGATCTGACTCCTGACGGCCATCATCACTTCCCCGGGCTGTCTCTGCCCTGGAACCTGCTGCTCACGGCCTTGCACAGCCTCCATCCACCTTGGTGCCTGACAGCGGCGACCCGGGGCCCGGAGCAGGGCAGGGCCTTGTGGTGTCACTCGGTGGCTTAGTCAAATATACCCGTGGAAGCCGAGGTCCGATGTCTTCCAGGTTGGCTTACTCCTTAACGTGGCATGTGTGAGATTCACAGGGCCTGACTTCCCAGTGACACAGGGGAGCAAGTAACCTCAAAAAAGGGAAAATATTATGACTCCCAACCTGCTAGATATCTGAAACACAAGTTCGTGTTCTGTAAAATAGAAGAATGAATTCTAGGAATGGAGGTTAAGAGGAGGAAGACTTTATTGAGAAAGAAAACTTCTGCCGAAGAGGGACAGACGGGGGGCTTGAGAGTGGGAGACCCGCTCACCCCACTGCCCAGGGGGTTCATGGAGCAAAGGCAGGAGCTGAGGCGGGTTAAGGTGAGACGAAGTCACAGTCATCCAGTAGCACTGCAAGTACAGTCACTCAGGTAATGTTGCTACAATGAGAAATCACAAGATGGGCAAAGCCATGATCCACCAATAAGATCACAACAAGTATAGTCACTTAGGTTATAGTGATGAAATGAGGATCCAGTGGGAAAGCAAGTCACTAACAAGTACACAAGAACCTCCAGACAGGGATCTTTCCTGGGGGGGTTAAAACCCGGGTCTCCACCTCAGAGATTGAAGCCTACTTAGAATATCAGTCACTGTTGTTTATCCTACATAGGTGGAGTAGTTTTCTTCTTTGGTAATGTTGACCTTCACTGAAGGTCTTCTTGACTGTCCTCCATATCGGCTCCTTCTATGTGGATTATTTGAGGGCTGGCCCTGTCTAACTGCCTACAAGATGTCTAACTAGCTTCCTTCTCTACAACACAGGGAGCCACAGTGACCTGCTATCCGTGTGCCTCAGTACTTTCTTTAGGGCTGCGATTCTGGCTGTCCCCTGCCCCGGACCCCATGCCCTGACTGCCTTCCAGGCACCTGCTTTCTCCCTGTACTTCCTGCTCTCTCTCTGTACTTCCGGTTCTTTCCCTGTACTTCCTGTTGTCTCCCTGTGCTGCCGTCCTTTTCAGGACTTGCTACTCTCAAGGCCTGTGTTCCATCCTTCCACACCTCCATCCTCTCCTTCCCACATCAGAACTCCTCTAAACAATGCCAGGCCCTCATGTTCCCAGACTCTGGAAAAGCAGAGGAGGCGTCAGCATCTGCTCACCCTTCTCGGCTTGGGCCTGATACCCGTGCTGGGCTGTGCACTGCCCTTCTACAGTGTCTGTCGCCCGGGCCACAGCAGGTCTGGTGCTGGGCAGGTGTTCAGTCACAGGCTGGGAGGCCCCAGCGAGGTGGCTGCAAAGGGCAGGGTTGGGGCGGGTGGGCTGAGGTCTCATTCATGGTTCTTGAGGTCCTGGCAAGGTGGACATGTGATCTACCCGGCTTCCGAGGTCTCCAGTTCCTCTAACCCCAATGGCGGGGTCTCCAATTCCTCTAACCCCAAGCATGGGCTTGGCTCCATGCTTCCTGCCTACAACGTACCCCCCCCCTCCTCACCCCTCCAGCTCTACCCAGAAATCCTTGCTCCACCTCGCCGCCTCTCCTTGTGACTCCCATTGTCCCAACTGAATTTGCACAAATTTGACTTTCATCACCCGCTTCTGCAGAGTGGGCAAGACCCTCAGCTCTGTGCAGGTCCGATCACTGTGGGCTGAGTCTCAGGCCTGGCTCTCCTTTGGGGCTGTGTGACCTTGGTTGTACTTGTCCCCTCTGGGCCTCTGGGCCTTTATCGGTCCGGTGGAGGCAATCGTGGCTGCTGCAAAGCTGCTATAGGCATGAAAACCTAGCCCAGTGTGGGAGCTGGTCACTTCTTAGACCTCCGCTAAACACCCACTGCAGAGCAGGACAAAGGCCCACTCTGCCAGCCCGTGGGCCCTTCCATAGGCAGTTCCACTGGGCACCAAAGGGGAAGGTCCGGAGCTTGGCGGCCCAGGGTGTCCAAAAACCTGGGTACCTACAGAGGACCCATCCCCAGGACAGGCTCTCTGGGCCATTGGAGCAGTCCTGAGGTCAGCAAGGACCGCGGCGTGTGGGGCTGGGGAGGACCCGTGCTGCAGCCATAGGCTGGGGGAGGCTCAGCTCTGATCTTTCTGGGGTGCTGAGGACCCGAACTAGGTTCCCGCAGGCTTAGGCAGTGACCTGGGCCCTGCCTGGCTCCTGCCCCACTAGGATGAGGAGCTAATAAGGGCGGTAGGCCGGGGAGGCTGGAGACTAATTGATTAATGTTGTTGCGTCCTTTGACGGCCCAGACTCAGGGCCGACGAAGGTGAAGTATTAATACACATAAAATAACAGTAATTATGATGTACCACCGGCCTGGCAGCCTGTGTCAATAGTTACCCAGCTGAGAAGTGATCTGAACACAGTGGCCGGGTGCCTGCAGGCCCGTCTCCCACAGCAGGCCACCCCGTGGGGAGGGCTGGGCGTGGCGGCCTCCAGCGCCTGCAGGAGCCCTTTCTGATGGGGGGCTGGTGTCTGCGGCCACAGCCTACAGCTGAGGCACCCAGGCCCTTCAGGGAACCAACCAGGAGGTGGTCAGGAGGGGAGGAAGCCAGGCTAGACTGAGCCCTCCCATCGGCTAAGTACTGAGCCTTCTTCCGCGCGCTCTGTGGTCTCTGCACGTGTCCTCTTTGCAGCTGAGGAGACAAACTCACCCGAGGAAGTAACATCCCAAGAATCAGCCAGTGGGCGGCAGGGCGGAGCTTCCATCCATTCCCTCCCCCCACCCCGCGCCGGGTCTAAGGCTGGGTGCTGCATCTTCAGAGGAAAGGCCAAGGGCAGCCCTTCTGTGCAAGCCCCAGCCCAGGCCACTCTTGGGGATCTTCCAGGAGAGGACAGAGGGTGTCTGTAGCATCCCATTCTCTCTCTGATGGAGCTGCGAGGTTGGGAAGCCAGGCATGTTAGTCACTCTCCTCATCCTGAGGTCCCCGCAGCTTAGAGGGGCTTATTCAGGCTTGTGGTTCCAGTCCGTGGTTAGCTGGCACCAAGGCGGGGATGGCATGGGTGGGGGCAGAGGGGGTCAGCTGCTCAACCTGCGGCAGCCAGGAAGCAAAGAGAGACGAGGGAAGCAGGGGCATGAGTGTCCTTTCCAGTCCTGCCCACAGTGAGCCCACCAACCAGGCCCTGCCACCTAACCGGGTAAGCCACTGAGACCCCATCCGTGGACACACCCTAGACGAGTCCAGCACCCCACGATCCGGTCACCTTTCAAACACGTCAGACGTAAGATCCTAACCACATTCAGTTCCATAGAGAGTGAAAGTCTGGGGACACCCAGGCGACTCCAGGCTCCTTTGACAGCTGCCTGGAGGTGACCGCAGGCAGCTGGCGTTTGGCTGGAAAAGGAGGAGCAGGGTGGAGGCCTCACTGAGGCCAAGGACACCAAGTCCCCATCAGAAAGATGTCCACAGTCCAAATAGCTTTGATCAGCCCTGCCTGCCTTGGCCTCCTCCTCCGAAGCCATTGGCTACATACGTCACATGGATTGGGAGGGCTGGAGGTGCTGACTGTGTCCCAGTGTGTCCCCATCTTTGTATGAGGCAGATCCACGTGGAGATCTGTCCAGGCACAGACTGGTCCTGGGTGTCTTCCAGGTGGCAGCTCCTGGAGCCCAGGCCACTGCTCAACTCCTCCAACATCGCCACCTTCCCCACTGCAGCCACTAGAGGGGTGCTAAGCGTATTTAGCACGTGAGGAAATTGCAGTTTAGAGAGGCGAAGTAACCTTCTCGGAGCCACAGGTTTGGTTTGCGTGCTCCAGACGCTGCGAGGTCTTTCTGCTTTATCGGGTTGCCCCTGGGAGAGGTGGGCTTCCCGGATAAGGCAGTCCCCTGATCTGACCCAGCCTGGGACCTTCCTACATCAGGCCATGGCTCCGCCCGCAGACTGGGTGGGCCTGTTGTAGGGTGGTTCCTGCCTCTGAACTAGGATAGTCTCCTAAGAGTAAGCACAGGGCCTCCTCCTTAGACTGGGAGCTGGGCCTGATGTCCCTCAGCGCCTCTACCCTGCACTACCCTATCCTTGTAGCCACCGTGACCATGACCATCAGAGTCCAGCTCAGGACCTGCCCCCCACCGGAGCAGACCAGCGGCTAAGCCATGCTGCACCCCAGGCATTAATTAGTGTTTCTGCTGTTAAGTGTTTCTTCCCATTTATGCAAATCAGTGAGGTAAGAGGCATATAATGAAGTGTTTGTGGTTTAATACTGTGTGGTAGGAAGGAAGATGAATTTTAATTACTGGCTCCTAATTGGATGGACAGCTTGTTAATATCCTCCTGACAGGATGTCTGCCCACCCACCTGGCTGGGCTCTGCCGACCTCCTCCTCCTCCAGGGTGGCAGCGCTGGGTATCCCCTCCTCAGCAAGCCTGTCTGGCCAACCTTGCTCAAGGGTCACACTGGGGATCCCTGTGCCCCTACCCTGGGGTTCCTGTGTGCACGGGGACCCCTGTTCTAATTCCCACAGTGTTCCTGACTGTGTGGCCCCAGCAAGTCCGCTTTGGCTCTGAGCCCCTGGTTCTCAGCTGAGTGCTGGATGGTGGGGGAGCCAGGGAGTGAGTGGGGTATGCAGACAGGGACGGGGAGGCAGCTGGGAGAAGTGGCACGAGGTCCCTGGGGCGGTGGGGAGACGGGTGTGCCAAGGGCCGTGGTGCTGGGGACAACCCTCCTGCCTGGTCCTTCTGGGCTCTGCTCTGCGCCATCCCCTGCCTCACCCACCCGACCTCGGGGCCTGGGACCCAGCATGGCCCTGTCACCTGAGACACTTCAAGGCCAGAAGGAGCCGTAGGTGGCCAGGCTCAGGCTGGATCTGCCTGCTGAGGCTGCTTCGCTCAAAGTTTCTGGAGCAGGTTAGCAGCTGGGAGCCACGGAGAACTCCAGACCCGGGCTGATGAGGTGACATCCTCCTTGGGTCCCATCGCCCCTGCTGGACACTCCTGTCCCTCTGTCTCTGTAGGGTGCACTGGGATCTGTGGCACCTGCTTGAAGTGCTGTGTGTAGGACGGTCTGGTGCTCAGACTGAGCTCGTTCCCGTGACGCAGCCACTCTGTCACAGCCTCAGGGTCCAACCAGGGAGCTGGCAAGATGGTCCCCAAGAAGGCGCACTGCCAGAATCACTGTCCTGAACCGTGGCACCCTGGGCAGACGTGGCATGGGCATCGGGTCCGACAAGAGTGGTGGGATCTTGCGAGGGCACCGTGACTCTTCCAGGAATAGGCTGGGGCAGGGTGGGTGGTGGCCGTAAGGTGGGGTCTCCAGGAAAGGCCTGGGGTGCAGAGCTGAGGTGCTTCCCATGACAGGGAGCTTCCCGATGCGTGTGGCCTCTGGGTCCGTCCCGAGCCCAGAGAGGCTCCATCACAGGGGTCCAGACAAGGAAAGAGCCCCACTATGTCTGCACCCTCCTGTCCCTCTGTCCCTCTGTCCTGCACCCAGAGGCCCCAGGGCCTGTCACCATCCACCTGCTCAAGTAGGGGCAATCGGCAGAGGCGGAGTGTCTCAGGGTGCAGATGTCTCAGGGAGCGGTGATGAGCCCTCAGAGGAGGAGGCCAGCCTGGGCCTGCCCACCCACCCTCGCTCTGTCCAGCCCTCAGGCACCTGCTGCCCTCCCAGCTCTGCCCAGGCCGCCGACAGCCTCATCCACCCTCCTCTGAGCCTGTCCCTGGTTCATCAGGTGGAAGCTCAGGCAGCTGCTCACTTTGCAAGTACTTCTTCCACAGGCGTGGAGCTGGGGCAGGAGGACGGAGGAGCCCAGGGTGCCCTGGCTGGGAGGCCCACAGTGCTCTCAAGGGGGAACAAAGCTATGAGGACTTCTGTTAAAAGAAAAGCAGATGCCAGACACATGTGCTTCTACCCACACAGAGCGGTCCCCCGTGGCAGCAAGATGAGGCCAAATATTTAAGTAATCTCTGCATAGGACAAGGTCACAGAAGCTTCAGAATCATGCAGATGAAGCAGACCCAGGTTCAAATTCCAGCTTTCCTTCTGGGGAGTGTGAGACCCCAGACATATTCCCTTGGCCTGTCTGAGAAAAGGGATCATCAAGTCTGTCTTCCTGAGCCTGTTGCTGTATATTAGGGGACAGCATAAGGCTCGGCGCACAGTGAACTTGTTTCCTTTCTCTTTGTCAGGGTCTTTGCCCAGCCGAGGGTGGGCAAAGCCAAAGGGAAGGAGTTGCTCCTTGGGGACCTCCTGAAGGTCAGAGGGTGAGGCCCAGAGGAGCCCTTGGACTCGAGGGCACCAGGACCATGTCCTTTGAATGGCAGGACAGTGAGGGCACCAGGAGACAGCGATGGCATCATGAGGAGCTGGAATCGGGGCCCGAGGAGCACAAATCCCAGTGGGTCATGCGACACTTGAACACAGGTTTGTGAGTGTCATGCTGGGGCGACTTCTGCGCTGAAGGTGTCACCACAGGGCAAGGTCAGGGGCCCGGAGTCAGAGTGCCTGAACTCCAGACCTGGTTCTGCTGGTTCTTCCCACAGGGCAAGGTCAGGGGCCCGGAGTCAGAGTGCCTGAACTCCAGGCCTGGTTCTGCTGGTTCCCCCCGCAGCCCTGGACAAGTTGGCTTCACTTGTCTCTGCGGTTCTGACCTGGACGGTGGCACAGAACCAAGCCAGCCTGACGAAGTGCCAGCTCAGGGGATGTGCTCAGCAAAGGGTGTTACTGGTGCTGATATTGGGGTCACATGCTTTGCAGGGGAGAAATGAGGCGAGAGGGCAGAGTGGGGAGTCGGGAGTGCAGATCTGCACATATATCTTGATGCCTTGGTACCAGGTGGGGTCTTTTTCAGGGCTGGGCTGTTCTCCAGGGATTGGATTGGCATCCACAGTGCTTCAGATGCATCTGCCTTGGTCTCCTCAGTAGGAGACAGTGCACCTGGGGTAGGGTCTACTTCGCGAAGATCTGGTCTCCATTTGGCCAGCTGCCCTGAGGCAACATTGGCACTTCCAGCTTTGGGGTGGGAGGAGAAGGTGCCCCACAGCTGCCCCGTGACCCTGCAAAGGAACTAGAGCTTCTACCAGTGTCTCACTGGGTTATGGAAGGAGCTCACCAAAACCAAGGCTAGGCGCTTTCCAACAGTGGGCTTTTGCCAACTCCTGAAACGTCATTAATAGAAAAGCAAACTACCATGTTAAGGCATGACTCATATCAAGTCCAGTTTAGTTCCCGATTTGGGGTCCCCCTGGCTGAAGACAAGCAAAGGGGGTAAAGAGAAGTAAAGAAGAACACTGCGAAACTGAATGAGTGACGCATGCGGGAGACCTGTGACCTGTGATCTCCACCAATGAGCCATTTGTATTGCTTCTTCTTCGAATTTCTGTCATCATCATTCCACAGGCTGGGCACGGCTGGGGAAACTGAGGCACGAACAAGACAAAGAACTGGCCCCAACCTGTAGACTGGAAATGGCAGAGCCGGGATCTGAATTCAGGTTTATGTGACTGTTGTTGTTATTGGACAGAGGGTTCAGGGGAGTTGATTCCAGGTCTTCAGTGTCCTGAGTGGAGAAGTGAGCAGTTTGCTGGAGGGACAAGAGTGAGATTCATTCCCAGTGAAACTACACTGTGCAGGGTCCCAGCCAGGCAGGTGCTGGATCTCATAGAGTTCTGGGATCACAGGCAGGTCTGTAGCAGGAGTCTGAGCCCAATGAGACAACTACTGAGGCCACTCATTGGGAGGGGGAGGGTTCTGAGCACAGGGGTTCAGAGGAAGTGTCATGGCGTCCCCCAGTGGAGGGGGAGGTCAAAACCGCAACCCAGATGAGGCTGGACGCAGGTCACCGTCATGCGCGTTTGGTCGGTGCATGCACAGAAGTCTTGGGGAGGCTGGGCGACCTGCATCTGTAGGTTTCCTGATATCTGATGCAGTTCCTTGCTCAGTTTTCCTGTGGCTCCGCCGCTTCGCTGTCCTCACTCTGCACCCTGCCTCCCTGTGGTCTGCGTGGGCCCAGGGTCCCAGCTGTGGGGCTCCTGGGAGGGAGGGAAAGGGACTCTTGGTGGCCCTGGGGGACACGCCCTTCTGTGGATGTTAAGGCCCCGGCTTCTTCCTCCCCTGCATCCCGCCTCAAGGTGAACAGTTTCTTCTGATGTGGGTACTTCCTTGATGTTACCTATTCTCAGGTCCCAAGTCAACAGGCCGACCAGCCTCAGGCTGAGACCTTGGAATCTATGAGCTGTAAACCTGTCCCTTCCTAACTCGAACTGTAAACCTGTCCCTTCCTAACTTGTTACCGTAGTAGAAAACTAACAAACATGGACTCCAAAGCACACATTCCCTTTTCTTCCTTCCACCCTCCCTTCCTCTTTCTTCTGTCTTTCCTTCCTGACAACCTTCCTGCTGCCTTCAGAAGTTTTGTCTCAGTGCAGTGCTCATTTCTGACCCACGCACTTGCACATCCTCTCCACCCATGAGCCGTTTGTATCTCTTCTGTGAATTTCTGTCATCACCGTGTGATGGTCTTTTGTTCTTATTGATTTCTAGGAGCTTTTTACATATTAAGGATGTTGTTTGTAACAGGGGTCTGTGTTAGTTTCCCAGGGCCACAACAAACCCCTTAGTGAAGGGCTTCAGTAGCAAAGGACATTTTCTCACAGACTGGAGGCTGGTGGCCTGAGATCATGGTGCTTGTGGTGTGGTTTCTCTTGTGATGCTGTCCTGGGCTTGCAGACGGCTGCCCTCTGGCTGCGTCCTCGTGTGGTCTTTGAGTGTGGGTGCCCTGGGCGGCCCCTTCCTATGTGCACATTTTTCTTCTTACAAGGACACCGGTCAGACTGGATCCGAGCCAACACTAATGGACTCATTTTAACGTAATCATCTCTTTCAGCCCCTATTTTCAAACACAATCACATTCCAAGGTATTCAACATAAGAATCAAGGGAATACGATTTCAGCCTGTGACAGAGCCACACTTATTTTTCTCAATTTTCTTTTTTTCCTGAACTCGGAGTATTCCCCTTTAATCACTATGCAGTGTCACTCTCTCACATTCCTGACTTTGAATATCTGAAATCAGGTTTGTCTCAGAAAGCAATTTGTCTTCTGAGACAACTGGGCCCGGAGGAGCGGGTGTGTCGGGCTCTGGAGTCTCTTGACCTCAAGTCCTGGCATCATGTACCGTAGCGGGGTGACCTTGGGCCAGTCCCTGGATCCGGGTTTCAGAGCTGTGCCTGAAAGTGGTGCTCATAATAATCAGCCGCAGGACTGCAGGGAGCCTAGAGTGAGGTGATTTCTGTAAGGCGCGCAGCCCGCGTCTGGCACTCGGAGGGCTCCGTGTGCTCTGGCCATTGTGATGTCTATGAATGACAGCACGTATTTGTGAAGCACTTGGAACACAGAGGGCACCCAGGCAAGGTGACGTAGAGCTGGGTGTATACACGTGTCTGTTCCCATCTGGACCTGCAGCTGGAATGCTGAGGCCAGGTCCCGCTGTCCTGCACAGCCCAAGTCAGGAGGAAGGAAGATTCACAGATGTGTGGGCCCCAAGCTCAGTGGGAGAAGTGCAGATTCCTTCAGGGGTGGGAGGCGTGGCTGGGAGGGCCAGGCGCTCAGGTAGAAACCAGGGATCGCCTTCATCAGAGGGGAAGGCATCCCCTTCTGCACCTGTTTGGAAGTACAGGTGGTGTGGAGACACTGCCCAGGAAGCAGAAACGGCCTTCGCCCAGCACGCAGGTTTGTGCGTGTCTGGTGGAGTCTGGTCATGTTGCCGCAGTGCTTGCGGGGAGAATGGCCGTGGGAAAAAGCAGATGTAGTCCGTGGGGAACGAGGGCCAAGCGCAGGCTTCCTGGCTGAGGCGAGCTTGTGGGGGACAGCACCGTTTGCTGTGATGGCTGAGGGCTGGGGGGGTATGCCCAGGCAGGAGCAGAGGCTCCCAGAGACATCAGCCCAGGGGTGAGGCTGGTGAGGGGGCTGCTAGGTAGAGCGGCTTGGGGAGACAGTGGGCGGGGAGGAGTGAGGGTGCTGCCTGCCATATCCTCTCCTCCAAGGCTTGCCACAGTCTCCCAAAGTGGATGTCCCGGGCCGTCGGAGGGTCTGGAGAGAGAAGGGCTGCTTGAAGTCAAGCCAGGGGGCAAGTGTGGTGGAAAGGGGCTCAGGTGCAGGCGCCCTGAGGAGCATGAGCCCCGTGGAAGGGCTTGGGCCCCACCACCCACCTGCCTTGCTGAGTCCCCCCCCCCAAGGCAAGCGTGGCATCTGCACTGCTCCCTGAGGGAGAGGGCAGCTTCCCCCCAACCGCAGCGACAGCCTCACCTGGGACCGGACTTTCATGAAGGGGGGTGTACCAGGCCCCCTTTGCCCCAGCACTGCTGGAGCAGGACTGGGTCCCGTCCCCCCACACCTGACACACTGGTCCCCGCAGCAGAGCATTCCCTTCCCTGCTCTGGACCTGCCACTGACCCCTGGGCCGTGCGCCACACAGGGCCACCTCCTTTCCTTCATCGCTCCCATCCACGGACATCAACCAGTCAGGTTAGTGTCACACCCAGAGCGCAGGGCCAGCACTCCCTGCTGCCTCAGGGCAGGAAGTGGGTAGGGCAAAGCCACTGACGTCCAGGGAGGGCCTCGGCCACTGCTGCCACTGCTCCCTCCACGAACCTTCCCGCTGCGGAGAGCCCTGGGCTGTTAACGTATGGATAATAACCCTTAAACACTGCTATTAAGTCACCTCTCATTCTCAGAACTGCCTGGGAAGGGTTGCAGGGTGATGTATGGACGCTTTATGGCCAGTGCCAGGCAGCGTAAGGACTCCGCCGTCTCTGGACACAGGCGCCGATGTGTAACTACGAACTGGTGTATATCATGGCGCCACACATGCAGTGTGCAGACCCCACACCCGCACCCTGCACCCTGAAACTTGGACGAGCACCCCGAGGATACGGAAACTGGCTTGAAGCTGGGCCCCTGGGTCCCCGGAGGCTGCTTCTGCCCCCTTAGACCCGGGAAGCCCTGGGAGGTGCCCAAGGCCCCAGTGTGCAAGTGGCACGGCTGGGATTTGCATCCAGTCCTGCGCCCAGGCTCTGGGCTGGCGGGGCTGGGGTCAAGGCGGAGCTGGTGGCTCCAGACAACCAGGAAAGCCGCCCTGGGTTTGCACAGGAGGGTGCAGGACTGGAGTCCTGCCGCGGCTCACACAGGAGCCTGCAATTGGCAAACAGATGACGTTAATATTTAATGAGCGCGACGACCATAGGGAATTGCTGTGTACTCAGCAATTCTCACTGTCTGCCCTTGGCAGAGGGCTCAGGACCCAGGAGGGTGGCGATGCTCAGGCAGAGCCTCCCAGCGCTCAGGTCCCCCCCAGCTTCCAGGAGCCTGGCCTGGGTCTGAGTATTGGGTCAGGCCGCAGTACACTGTCAAGGGCCTGGGGGGTCCCTCCTGTCCAGGACGACAGTGCCAGATGTGGCTTATTCTTCCTTCTCCTCTTGGCCCCTTTGTCCGGTGCCCATGGAGGACAGTGCTGTTGTGCTGGGCATCCTGTTCCCCCCAGTCACCCAGGCAGCCTGGAGTTCAAGGGCAAAATCTGTGTTGTCTAAGACGTCAGGGAGAGCGATGCCCCTGTGCTACTGCAGCCTGGTGTGAGGAAGTGACACAGGGGGCTGCATTAGGAGCTTCTTTTCTGTGGGAAGTGGGAGCTTTGGGAATGGTGGGGAAGGCCGAGAAGGGCACTGCAGCTGAGGGAACAGGCAAGTACCTTGGAGCCCGGGTGCTGCTCCTGGGGTCCTGTGCCAGGCTCAATCAAGGGTGTGTGGCCGAGGCGAGAGAGGGGTGTGGTAGGAAGATGGGTCTGTGGGCCTGGAACTAACTGAAGAGCGGGCTTGTGTGCTGTCAGCAAAAGGCAGCCGTCCTGAGTAGAGTCCTGGAATCTACATGGTAGGAGGCATATTGGTGGTTCCGGAATGCCTTGCTGGCTGGCTGAGAAGGACCTTTCGGGATGTGACCTAGAAATACAGGGTCATGAATCTTACTCCCAGATAATCTGATTCAAGAGGTAGAAATGCCTGTATTAAATGTGCTCTCCTTGATTTATTATATTATATGCCCTTTACGCTGAAAAACAAACTCACATAAGCCTCACAACCGTCCTATGGGGTTAGGCTATTATGCCGAGTTTGCAGAAGGAAAACGTGAAGCACAGTAGCAGTTGTCAGAGTCAGAATCTAAACTTCAGCTGCCAGACTCAGGAGCCCAGGACTCAAACTCTACAGGTTCTTAGGAAGCTGGAAAATCTTGTCTTTCCTGGCACACACCCTGGCACCTCCGTGAGCTCCTGGGATGCAGATGTGTCCGTGGTGCTCCTGCATTCCGAGAGGAAAGAAGTCACACCAGGTCAAGGCCTTCAGAAGGCACCATGCAGGGGATGCAGGGACCTGAGGAGGGGCCTGTTTTGGGTGAGCAGTGTCAGAGGAATAAAATCCAGGAAGGCACAGAGGTGGAGGCCCCCGGATGGGGCAGCAAGGGGAAGGGCGGGCCTGGGACACAAAGGTGGGGCATGGCTTGGCCCTGAAGGCCGAGTCGCAGTCTCTACCTATAGTCTGAGGAGTCTGGTCCTAGACGCTGGAGACCCTCTCTTTTCCAGACTTGCCCCAGGCCAACGCGAATCAGGCCAAAAAGCCAACCCAGAGAAGGTGCCTGACTCCAGCCCAAAGGACAAGTTGTGGTGGGTCTAAGGCTACGCCAATGTTGGCCGATCTGTTCTCCCTGTCCCTGGTTGTTAAGGAAAGGAGCACCTGACACAGCCATCTGCTTTCTGGCCTTGTAGTTCGTCCTTTGCAGGAGTCTTCTGTAAATGCAGCCACGAGGTTTGTTTCTCAGCGATCTCACTTCTTTCACTTGGCATAATTCCTTGGAGATTTAGACACGTTTGGACACAGACCCGTCGTTTGTCTTTTTATTGCTGTGTAGTATTCTATTATGAAAGTGTGTCAGATTGGGCTTTATTTGAATATAAAAACACTGCCTTCCACACACAGATGCCCCGGGAGGCTCAGCCCTGTTTATCTCTCTCCACTGGAGAGAACTGGGAAAGGGACATAAACTGCAACCTCTGCAGTGAAGTTCTAGTCTCCTGTGAACCCAACTGCACAAGGTGAAATAAATAGGCAGAAATGAGACTTAGAGACGCCGAGCTTGGGCGTGATCCGTGCTGCTCTAGGTAGCAAGGACCCCCTAAAACACAAGCTTGCCACCCTTTTATTATGCATATCTCCAGTAACAAGAGACCCAGAGGACAGGGCAGATGTCTGCAATAGTCCTTGAGGAATCAT
>PVIR01006782.1:0-63867 GCA_004026965.1 Petromus typicus
AAAAAAAAAAAAAAAAGGAAGCCATAGATTGGAAGGAAATATTTTCAGATGACAAATCTAATAAAGCAATATCAAAATAGATTTTAAAATACACACAAGTGCTTGGTTAAGAGGGCAAAAGCATTGTTTTAGGGTTGAGTTGCATGTACCATTCCAGACATACTCTGTGTATCTTGGAATGATTCTCCCAGGCTTGGGAGAAGAAGGCTTCAGGGCCTGGAGATGAGTGAATGCAGACACTGGAGCTGAGAAGCAGCATTTTCAGGATCTTCCACCTCCAGCAAGTGGATCAGTCTAGTGACCTGTGTGGAGCTGGAGTAGCACACGCGGGTCGGGTCTCCAGATGGGAGGAGAGGAGGCGAGCAGGAGCCCGGAGTTCCCGGGGGTCTGAGAGACTCTGACCTTTGGTTTGCTCTGGAGAATGAGCCGGCTGTTCTCAAATGAAGTGTGGCCAAGTTTCGCTCCAAAACTCTCCCAGACTTCAGGGCAGCTACATGGCTCCACTTCCCATGTGCAGCCTAAAGAGTAATTGTACAAAATATGAATGTTTAAATTTGAAAAGTGCAGTAAAAGACACACTGCCATTAATTCCCTTCAACCCACCCCGCCCAATACAGCCTTAGCTCATCCTTCTAGGCACTTTCTGATGCAGTTCCAGAGGTACTCTTTTCTTTGAGTCTCTGTAGTTGTGCTGTCGTGGCTGCTTTAATGTCATGAATCCATTCAAAGAGTATATTTTCATGTCCTGTTTGACCCACGGAAGGCCCAGAAGTCACACAGTGCCATGTTGGGTGAATAGGAGAATGTGAACACAGACTCTTACGAGTCTGCCTTTCTGTTTGATAGCCCTTGGCAGCAGCAGGCACTGTATTTGTGATCACACCTCATAAAGCCGCTCATTGCAGAGTTAGGACACTCTTGTGAGAAGCCTGGGCTTGAGAAATATCTACCTGCTGATGCAGATCTAAGGGGACAGGATAGAATAAAGTCACTCTCACATTAGCAGGTGCCTCATCACTCTGGCTTTCAGAGGTGAATGAAGGCACCACCCTCCTCTCTCCAGATCCACAGCGCAGAGACTCAGTCTGTGTAACAGGGGACCCACATTAGCTGGAAAGGTGACATGTTCCTTCCCACGCACATCGGAATAGATCTCTTTCTCTTCTTTCTACATCTCTTTCAAAACATGTCCTATGTAGTGTTTCTTGGAGAAGAGAAAAAAAGGAGAAAAAATATGAAGGAAATAAGACACCAACCAGAGAGGGAGAACATGACGCGGTGGGTGTCTGCTAAATTCGTGTCTTGCCCCAGCTACCTGCTGACCGCCCATCAGAGCCGTGTCTGGAGTCCACTCTTGGCCTGTCAGGACTTGTTGGACTCAGTTTTCTCCCCTGAATACCTGTCAGCCAAAATGCCCATCTAGTGTCCGCGATAATGAATGAGAGCAATTTTAGCAGCATCTGTAGGAAGGTGCATGTGTCGCCTTAGCAGCAGCACGAGGAAGCTGAGAGTGACCTGACACCAGAGCCCTGCGGAAGGTCTGTGGGAAATCTGCCCCTCCTCCGGAAGTGACAGTTTTCATTTCCTTTCTCCTCTCTTTCTTCAGGTGTCAATCAAGCGCCAAGTCCCTCGAAACGATTTGAAATGTGCTTCTTGTTCATTCTGAGTTCAGACCCTCCTTGCTCACTCGCTGTCTTCCCCACAACGCTTCTCCTGCCCTGTGACCTGCCTCCCTGTTCTCCCACTGAAGTGGATTTTACATGGTGTTCGCAGGAGCCCTAATGTTGAAAAGCACTTTTCAAGGATCCCTTCTTACCTTCTTTTCAAGCAGAGCAATCTTATTGAGCTATTTTTTGACTTTTTTTATTGAAAGGCTCTTTTTAAAAAATGTTCAGAGAATACCCATGAAAAATTATAAGCCCAGGATGATTTAGAATCTGTCCTGGAGAAATCTGTGAATCATTTACTTATTAATTATTTCCCTTAATTGCATTTTTGTCACTTAGCCTTTTATTACATGAAAAAAATGGGTTCTTAAATGTAGGAAATGATTGTCCCATTTTACACAGAGGTTTACTCAAATGCCTTGAGACTGCTATTAAAAGACTTTCTCTTCCCACACCCAGTTCTTACAAAAATGTGTATACATAGCCCTGAGACAGAGAAGAGGTCCGTACTGCTTTCCAATAGACACTGCAGGTGGTGGGTTGCTAGATTAGAGATAGCTACTGACCACCACCATTTATGGCAGTTTACATTGATCTATTTCCTCAACAAAGACAGAACACAAAGGGCTCCAAAGGACAACACACATAAAGTTATACAAGTATGTGTATGTATGAATATGCCAAACTGTAACACACTATTCCCTATAGCTAGCATATACTAATACTTTTTAAAGAAATAACAATAAAGGGAACCATAAAAGAGAAATGACTTTAAGATACAATCACAGAGCTAACAAATAGAATACATAACACATACTTACTATTGTCATAAAGGATATATGTAACTATTGAAGTACCCATCATTTAAAATTGTGACTTCAATGAATATTGTAGGTGAAATTAATTCTAAGAATTCTTATGCTGTCTAGCTTATACTGTGCTGCCACAAAAATTTCATTATATCTATATTGAGACTCTGTGAGATAGTATTTTTCAAGGCTCTTTAAAAAAATAAATTGTATCTCAGATAATCTGAGAAGTTTACCTAATTCAGTAGAACTAATCTAAGTGCCAGGTGTAGGATGAGCTAACCCTAAATCCAGTGTCCTTTGCTATTGCACACGGCAACTTTAGCATGCTTATCAGCTATCACTAGTGATTATTGGAAAGTAATTGCCAAAATAGTTTCCTTAAAAGTGTTTTTTATTCTTACAAATATCTTATTTACCTAGAAAGAACTGAAAGTGCTGTTCTCAACATCAGCCAAACTTGATTCTATTCTCTACTGCATGGAAGTCACATCAGCATAGACTTTCACCTCTGAACTTTTCTATTGATTGCATCATTTGACCTTCATAAAGTCTGTGAGAGGCCAGTGACACAAGGTATTTGATTTTCACATCATAGAGGAAGAAATGGAAGCAGAGGTAGGTTAGGACTGCTCCAAAGATGCACAATCAGTTAATGATAGAAGTACACCGTGATGTGATAATGTGCTTGTGATGTGTCCAGAGAGCTACACTTGGACCATAACTTTGCTGCCTCTGTCAGCAGCTCGACTGCAGACTCCAGTCGTCTACGTGGTGATCATAGAAATCTGGTGCTGAACTGAAAATAGCTAAAGAAGAAAGATCCACAGATTTATTTTTTAATTAATTAAAGTTAATTGGTACATTTTAGCTAGCCATAGTGACCATATTCATCATAGGGAATTTGTAGCTGTATATTATATGTCTTAATTCTTTATCCTATTCTCCATTTCCTCTCATTTACAGAAGGTTTGTTTTCATTTTTCTTTTCTCATTTTTTTCCGTTCCTCAGCATCAACTAACACACAAAATATCAACAAAAATATATATTTACTATGGCATAAGATAGTCTGAGAAGTTGACGAGCACGTGCATTTGTGATACAAAAAATTAATAATCATGTGCTAGAAAAAGGTTTCACATATCAATGAGAAACAGAGAAAAAGCTGATGCCACAAGAAACACAGAGCCATTAAATCCTAGATACACTGTCCTAAGAAACTTGAGAAAACGTTTAACTTTACTAACTCATTAATAAAGATGAACAAAACTAAACATATTAGTGTAACCCAGACTCTGGCATGAGTAAGCGCAACAGCCATCTTGCTGAGCAGAGATGCCTTTGGAAGGAGCGACTTGATGCTTCTCACTAACATTAAATGTGTAGCAGCTAGCTGACCCAGCAGTCCTACCCAGCTCATACATGCTTTCACCTCATCAAGATTATTTCCAAGTGCAGGGTGCCAAGTGTACAGATATCGGAAACACAGATGCAAACAAAAAAAAGTGCCTATGGGCCGGGGATTTAGCTCAGTGGTTCTGGTGCCTGCCTTGCAAGTATAAGGACCTGGGTTCAACCCCCGGTAACCACAAACAACAATACTGTGTGTGGAGACTCACGCCCACCAGCAATCAGAACCACATACCACAGTGCAGGGTGTGGTGGCCCATGCCTGTAATCCCAGCACTCGGGAGGCAGAGGATTGCTGTGAGTTCAAAACTGAGCTCAAGAACAGCCTGAACTACAAAGTGAGACCCTGTCTCAAAAAGAAAAAAGAAATGCCTGCCTCTGTTCAGCCTCCCATGATAGTCAGGAGACATTTAGTAAATAGGAAGATACACCACCATATAGAAATATGTGCTATGACTAAAATGAAGGGGGAGGGAGATTGGATGGTGGAGGCACATTGCTGGTGACAGTGGAGTCAGGAATGACCTCTTTTTGTGCAACTTGGAGGAAGAGAAACTTCCCAAGAGAAAAGGAAAAATGTTGAGCAGTCCTGAGAGGCAGCATTGGGGAAGTGGGGCTCTAAAAGAGTGAAATATTGTATGTATGAGGACTTTTGTAAGCATTAAATATATATTTATAGAAATTTTTCTTTTGTTGTCATCTTAATTCATTTTCTATTGCTATAACAAAATGCCTGAGTCTAGGTCCTCTACAAAGAAAAGAGGTTTATATAGTTCACAATGTTGGAGGCAGAAAGATTGGGCAGTCACACTGGGTGAGAACCTCGTGTGTACTACAACATGCCTGTGCAGCGTCACATGATGGGAGTATGTGCAAAGTGTGAGTGCCCATGGATAAAGGTCAAATACATGTAGTGGCCTTTCTTTATAAGAACCTGGCCAATCCAGTAGGACCCAACCTACTCAAGAAGAGATGAGCATTCACTCCTTCCTAGAGCAGTGCCCCAGCCACCTAGTCACCTTCCACCAACCCATCTCTTTGAGGTCTGACCATCTCTGAATACTTCTACCTTGTGACCAGGACTCCTACACATGAACTTCCTAGAGAACAAACTATATCAAAGGCGTAGAAGTTGTGATTCCAATGCGTAAGTGCCTGCCAGTAGGAAATGGGTTTAAGAAATCACTGTGAATGTGTCAGTGGAACACTATGTGGCTGTCAAACGAATGGAGGAGAATCAATGGCTGTTATGGGTAGAGCTGCTTCTGGTGCACTGACAAAGCAGGGAAAGAAGGAAAGCATGAGAGAGTATCTCTAAAATGTGCCAGGTCATATTACAAGGTAAATGTACACAACAGAAAATTAAATACATGTATTTGTATAGAATATATACTGAAGTAACTATAAACTAGGTTTTTGTTATAATTAATAGGAGATAAACATTTTGAACTGTATAATTTAAACCTTTTTCTAAGGAGCAATGAACTACTTTGCCAATGAGAATCAAGTCATGTCATATTCTGGTACAAACTCTCAATGTTGAATGTGATGATGATGTGTAGTCATAATGTACCAATAAAGATTTGAATTAAAAAAATAAAATGCGAAGTACCAGATTACTCAAGGTCATTACAATATGTCTGCCTTGACTGTTTCTGTCTTCAAATGCTTTCACACTTTGTCCTTCCTGGTGAACTCCTTAGCCCACCTACTGTCCTTTTAATTCTTTTCCAAAGTTCATTATTGGATCTTTTCTTCAGACCTTCCCCCTTTCTTATCTGTTTTTCATTTTTTTAAAAATTCAAATCTTTATTGGTCCATTACAAATACACATCATCATCACATTCAACATTGAGAATTTGTACCAGAATAAGACATGAATTCTCATTTTTTCCCCTTTACACTGTTTTTCAGTGTTTTCTTCTTGCATGTTTTGCATGGTCTGGTGAACTTATTCTCCTCAGGAGAACAAGATCTTCTGTGGACTTTGCAGTCTTTTCCTTATGCAATGCAATGCAGAGCCTTGACACTGAGTCTGATTTTACAAGAGTTCAAGCTTGCAGAAAAAAATAATCAAACAAAAACCATGTGGTGCTGTGGTAGGTCTTGAGGTTGACATGTAAACACTGGGATCTCAAGCCTAGAGACTGTACATCCAAGGCTCCATAGCCAGCAGGCTACCCATCTTTTCTTCAATCTTAGTTCATTTTGTGGAGACACTAAGGTTCTAGATGTGTCTTCCTGGCTCCTGCCTGGCCAGTTTGTACATGGATGAACAGTGTTACCATCAGTCTCTGTTAGCACCAAGGAGTGATATATCTTTTTAAAAAGTCAAGGTGTGAAGAATGACCACACCCCTCAAAAAGACTAGGTTTGGAGTTCTAGTCATATATAACTTTCCACCCTAAGTTGTAACATTGCCTGTACCATCTGCAGCAGAGATCTTTTTTCATGTAATATCACTCTAAAAGCACATCGTTACCTCCCTCTTTGTCTCTCTGACAAAGTCTGCACCAGAGACTGACTTGAGAGAATGGTTGTGATGATGTAAGAAAAGTGATATTCAATTATGACAACCTTTTTTGACTTACCAAATACTTTCTACATTTCCAGTGATACATGTGAGAGTCCACATTCACTGTATCATTCAGTCCTGCAGCTCCCCAAGTGAGAATTATTCCTACTTTATGCATAAAACTGAGGCCCAGAAAGTTTAACCCCCCAGAGCTGATCAGCTCACAGACTCAGTAGTGAACTGGGATTTCTTCATTCGTGTCTAGTTGGCTTTAGAATTTCTCTCTATTCTCGACAAAATACTTACCAGTAGTTGGCTCTATGAAGAACTTATACATGACTCAACTTACAAATAAACACAAAATGAAACAATAATGCCATCTATATTTCAGAGTCAGTAGAAGTAAGTATGTTTGGGTGTGAGATGCTCTATGTTGCTGATCCTCTCTTGTCAGCACTTTGGAATCTCAGACAGACAGATATGAGACATGATGTTTCAACTATGTGAGGCTGAATTTTGCCTTCAAAAGAAGGGATAAGATGTCCCTGATGGCGTCTTTTTGAGGACTAAAATTGGAGTTACGTAGAGAAACTAACACGTTAGAAGGGAAAGGGGAGAATCAAGTCATTAAACCTGGTGATCTACAACTAGACAATCTGAACTAGAGTTCTAGATCCACTATCTACTCAGTCTGTGATGACCCTGAAGAATTCCTTAAGCTCTTCATGTCTCATTATGATATTTCTGTAAATTGGGAAAAATACTTATGATATTGATTTCAGGAGGCCTTTAGGATTAAAGAGCAATGCCAAGCACAGAACAGCAAGTACAAAAGTGTCTACTATTATTACTGTTAGGGATGAAAAAATGGCTACAGCCTTTCCTTCTTGACTGAGGTGGCTCTCAAAAGACTGTAGTGGCCCTGACCCATCCTCATGAAGCTGTTGGGGTAATGAGAATCATTCTAGATTGGACAAGTTCTTCCATATCCAAGACTTCACTAGAACCTTATCTGGTCTTGGTTCCTTGGCCTCCAATTCTAAGTGCCTAATTCTCCTGGGTGATCATTACTGTTTAATATGTTCTCTTAACCTCGTGCCTCATTAGAAGGAGGGGTTATGTCAGGCAATAAACCAAATTCATTTAAAATGAAACCAGATTTCAGCATTTTTTAAAACAAAGAGCCCTACAAAGAAAGCTATTATAAGTTGAAGAGATTGATTTTATTTAAAATTGAATATGTATGAAAGCAGGTAGAGTGGTTCTGACATAAATCACTTTGATATATTGAGTACAGAGGCAATTTCTCTTTCCCTTTCAGTTTTCTGTGTTCAGCAGAGGGGTGTTGATTTATCTTTTTATCCATTTCAACTTGATGTAGGATGCTTTTAAGTTTAAGGATGGGGGACAGATGCTCTGTGTTGGAGGAACATGTAGGAAGAGAACTTAAATAAAAAGAGAAAGAAAAAAGAGAGAAAGAAAGAAAGAGAGACAGGAAGAAAGAAAGAGAAAAAGCAAGAGCGAGTGAGTAGTCTTCTCCACCAATCTCAGTTGATAGTACCTGGTAAATTCTTTATCTAACAGTCCAGACTGGCCCTTAGTAAGAGAAAATAAAAAAAAAAGAAATGGAAGAAACAACTTTAATGGAAATCAATAAGAAGTTTACTAGGTAGTTATCCTAGGCTCGGTTTTGTGCAACGTACTATGATTACATAAAGCATCAAGCACACCTCATTGGGAAACACACGAGGTTACATTTCTTGTGATCTGGTTTGCATTTCTCTTTTCCAAATTCTATGAGTCCTGTTTCAAGTGTATCTAGTTTTACAAAATATTCATTGAAAATTTTGTTTCCTGAGGTCAGAGTTCTCATTGCCCTTGTTACTGTTTTGATTAGGTTATGATCTTTGCTTTTAGAAATCCTTCACATTTCCTTAAGTATTTTTGCATTGGTAGTGATATTCCTTCCCCACTGGACTCCGCAAATCTCTTCCTTTTGACTTGATTCCTGTAAAATAAAAGTGTAGAATTCAAGAGTTGAAATGGTGTAGAGTTCAAGAGGGTTTTATGTTGTCTGACTTTGCAGAGTTTCTCAGCTGCTGTGCTGTGTGAATGTCTGGGAGAGTGGTGTGACTCCTCTTCTCTGAGTTTTCATCTGGGACACTGTACAGAGGGTCCTGTAGCTTTCACGATCCACACAGAGACTTGGGGTTCGCTCTTGCTCTTCACAGGGCTCTACCAGATCTCGCCTAGCAGAACCTCATCTCTCCAGTGTAGTGCATCTTTCTGTCTGTGTTTGTGTCTGAGCTGTAACCACACATTTTTTTTTTCTTATTCTTGAACAAATTCTGATTTTCTTTCTTTTGGTCTCCTGCATGGTTTCCTTCTTCAAAGTCCACTTCTGCTCTGACTCTTCCTGGAAAATGCTAACCAGTTTCAGACACCCCTCTTCTATGGATGCTTCTTTCTGTAGAGATACAACGGCTTCTCTGGATTTCAGTGTCACACCCAGAGTCAGTGAGCCCAAGGAGGCTGTGATGGTCTGGACGGGCACTCGATGTCATGGCCATGGGAGCTCAGTCTGGGGTGTGAAAACATTGGCAGAACAGTACACTCAAAACAACTTTCATCAGCAGTAATACTTTCTGATGTGGGAAACAGTTCAGAATGCCACAGAAGACAGAGACATTTTAGGTGAATGATAGATGTCCAATCATTGTCTACAAAGGAAGTTAGTATGTTTCTTTCTTCTGTGACTTTCGATGGATGGATCTGGCAAGTTTGGAGTGAAAACAGAATTGCTCACCGAGGAAGGGCTGGGAACTGTCTTCAGAGTTTTCAAAATCAATCCTGCAGAGTCGCCATATCCTGTAAGTGAAAGTTAAACACTATCAGTGTGTGATAATCTTAAATTGCTTGTGTATCAGAAGTATTTCCCCAGGGTGAGGTGTTTCTCCTGCATCCCCCATTCACAAAAGCCAAGTAGCAAAGAAATCTAGAGAAGTTGTCCACAGAAAACAGCCTCAGGACACAAAACAGTGCACAAAAAATCAGAGAAAATATGAGGGGAGAATGATTGAAAATGAAGAAGAGATCACTTGTCTCCCTTGAAAGTTGATTAATTTACATCCCTGTAGCACAGCATATATGTTTATCTGCTGCATCTTCAAATACAGCATCAAATTACTGAATATTTGTCATCTATTAGCTGTAAAATGTCACCAGATTTCACTGCTGTTCTCTTTTCATAAGTAAAATTGATAAGCTATTTGAGAATGAGGTTTTTATACTTTTATTTCTGAATAATTTCATCTTTTCTGCACATTTTACACTAGAGGTAGAAGAAAAGGGACCTTTTATTTCTGTTGGTAATATTGCTAAATTTTCAGCTTATCTATTTTTTTTACAGCTTATGCTTTATCCTGAGAGTACTTGCTTTTGTGATCAAATTTATTAGACTTTCAAAGAGAATCTATCTTCTATACAATATGACTACACACACACACACACACACACACACACACACACACACACACACACACAGGGTACTTATAAGCTTTAAGAAAAGAAAAGTCTTTGAATCTCAGATACTGACCAAGGCAGAAAGCTTGGCATATTATAGTCAAAAAAATTTTTTTAACACAACTGATTTAATATTCATTTCTCTGCTGATTTTTTAAAAAATTCAAATCTTTACTGGTACATTATATATACACATCATGGTCACATTCAGCATTGAGAACTTGTACCAATATACGACACAATTTAATTCTCATTTTTTCCCATTCCCCTACCCACTCTACCACCCCCACCCTATATACATAGGCTTTGTTTCCTTTTTTTATTACCATCACATGATTTTTTTCCTTTGCTACTTACCCCTACACCCCATTTCCTTTTAAATATTTTCTATTTCACAATATCTCCTATATATCCCTCCTCATAAATGAAATAAATAGGTCACAGATGTGTAAATATCACATCTTTTCTCTGGTATGAGAAAATGAAGATGTAAAGGAGTTCTCAGCTGATTTTTAATTTGATTTTTATCAAATTTCAAATTCTGACTTCAGTTTTGGTGTAATTTCAGACTTTCTAATCCATCTAGGTACCAGTGTATTGGATGAATTTGTATGCTGTGTTTCAACTCAATTGTGAAACTGTTAGTCTTTTTAGTTAAAAAAAAATCACTAAAAAAGAGGTAAAGAAAACAAGCGTATGATATATATTTTTAGCATTTTAATAAGCTTTTCTTTTGTCATTTACCTTACATTTGTTCATCTATTTTTATATTTTTGACTTTATTATTTACCACCTGCTATAATCAAGAAAATAAATAAAATTTGGCAACAATTAATACTTTGCCAAAGTCACTGGCAAACGCTCACTCAAGGACTAGCAGGTGATTTATCTGAAGTTCGGAGCCTCAGAGCCCTGCAGCTAGAAAATGAATCTGTCCATCCTTGAGAGCACTGCATGAGATCACATGAGTTTGCTTTTCACGATATGTTGTTAAGAATTGATATTGCAATAGATTGCTTCTTAGAGTTAGAGTTAAAATTTAAATACCAATTTTATACTTAATAATAGGGTAATCCCAGGCAAGTTTTTTCTTTTACTTCTCCAGCGTCTTTATATTTCATAGAAAGGAAATGATAGACTATTATTAAAATTATTATACATTAAAAAATTAAGTTCAAATTTAAGACTTAGCATTAGCAGTTTGTGACCTTGGGCAAGTCCCTAAGTTGTCTCAATCTTTTCCCTCACCAGTAAAATAGGCGATAATAATTTGGAATGATAAGACTTTTCTTGTAGTGAAATAATATTGAGTGATATTTGCACGTGCTCTTTCCAGTGTATCATACAAGATGCACATTTGTGGAGACGCCAGTAGGTCTAGTTACTGAGGCAGGAAGAAAGGAGGGAGATGAGAGGCTGTGTGCTCGGGATGGTTCCTGGCTGATTCAGGAAGGAGCCTCTTTGGTTATTGTACTGAAGGCTCGCTCCTTCCACCAGCCCCTTCCCATCTCAGGCGGGTTTAGTTCTGCACAGGTAAGAGCCTGCTTAATTTGACCCAGACAGGTCTTCAATCTTGTTAAACTACATAGCACAACAAAGCCAGCTCTGAGGAAGGTGAGCGGAGGCCTTCAGATTGATTGAAAGTTCTTGTCAATGGTGTTGTCCCTCACCATGTACAATGGGATTTCATTAGAATGTTGTTGTCTGCCTCTGAGTGGTTGAAAACATTCACATGATGGATTGATCAATTTCCAAGTTAATGCATTCACATGTGGTAATGACTTGCTCAGGTGCCTCTCTGGCTGCCTGAATGGGCTGTAAGGAATTAAGGAGGACCGTGCAGGAATCCAACTTTCAATTAAGAAGGGAAGTTGCTAAGTGTTCTTTTCTAACCTAGAAAATGAACCATGGCTGATAATTTGCTTTTTTTTTTTCTCCATGACATATTACAAGGTTAAAAAAAAAAAGCTAAACCTATAAAAAATATAACATCATTCACATCTTCCAATTTGTAGTGCTATTGGATGCATCATTAAGTATAAATGGGTTGCAATAAAAACTCATTAATTAGTATAAAAACAGCAAAAGTAGCAAGATTTTAAGTTCATTCTGGCTCTCCTCAGAAGGATAGAAAGGAATATATTTATATATTTACATATAAGTAAAAACTGCTAAATAATTTATCTGCAAAGAGTGCAAGAGTGGGATATGGACACAGGATGAACCACAGAGATCCTTTCCATAAAGCACAACTACATCTAAGTCCTGGGCAATCCTTCTTTTGGTAACTGTACTCATAAAGTAACTATAAAAATGACTTCATGCAGTTCCATATTTATTGCCTGTCAATGTCCCATGGATCAAATTGGGTGAGATTAACAGGAGAGAGATAATTTTCTCCCCATTGTAACTACCATCCTTTTTGATGTCCTCTGGATTCTGGACATCAGCCTACCATTTGGACACATTTACAGTGCAGGGCACAATGACAAATCTATAATTACAGCAGTGTAGGGCTCAAAGAAGTCCAGGCCTCAGCCTGTGCCATTGTGTTATCCATTTCCTAGTTTTCAATCTGTGACTAGCTGGACTGGAGCTGGAGGAAGGTAGTTTACCAGGGAAAATGATGTTTCTGAGATGTTTTCACTTGCGATTGTCATTGGCCACCAAGGGATTAGTAGGCCATTGCTGGTCCCTGGCTGACGTAAGGACTCTGATTCTACACACTATCTGTAGAATGCTTCAGGTATTGGGAAAAAAATCTGTTCTAAGTCAAAACTCCCCATCTCTGGGCCCTACCTTCTTTGAAGAATAAGAAGAGCTGCTTCTTCCTCTTTAGAGAAGGACAGGAAAATTTGGCTAAGCCCCAAAATGGGGACTTGCAAGAACAGACCTTCTCCAGGGTGAAAGTTTGTCAGCATCACATTCCTGGTCTATAAAGGTTGGTGAAGGCTGCCCTTCTACTCAAGTGCTCGGCTCTGCCCTCATCAAGCCAAAGCTGAGACAAAGACAAGGGCAAAGCAACAGTGAACCAGAGGACAGACATCCTCAGTGGCATGGGCATCTATCAGATTTGAGCCAAAGTTCAGTCATTCCACACTCAGCTCCTTGGAAACCATCTTCACGCCTGTAATAGGCCAGCTTCTGAGAATGGGAACAAATGTTTTACTTTGTGAAACATCAAGATCCAGGGGAGCTAGAGGAGAACTGAGAAGTTTAGTGTGGTGAGAAGAGATCTCTGGGGATGGAGTTGTAAAGATGGGGTCCCAGTGAGCCTAGCTAAGAAATGAATGCAGAGAAGCCTAAGCCAAAGCAGCAAATGGACTCTCTTCTCAGCATCCTGGCTCCTGACTGCCTGGTTTTCCATATCAGTACTTTTGAGGCAGATGTAGGAGCAAGATTTAAACACTCTCAATTTGCAATAAAACCTAGAGGAGAAAGAGTGTTAACTATCTTCCCAAATATTTGACATGGTGCTTGGCTTCATAGCAGCCCATATAATTGTTGTCAATAGATTAGGAGCATATATAGTGGATCAAACAGAGCATAATTTGAGTCTTGATCTCTTATATGCCTACTGAGAGTGTGTGCAAGTTACTTAATACATTGAGTATGATGCTGCTGGAAGTAATAATGAACAATAATCTTTACACTACCAATTATTGAGTGCTGTGCCATAGCCACTGATTAGTTTTTTACATATATCATCTCATTTAGTTCTCATAAAACTTCGAAGCCCAATTTTATCTCTATCAATTCACAGATAAATATTTATGTCTATATATAAAGTAACTCATGTAGATAATTACATTGGACCCCTATTAATTGTATAATATTTATTACTGAATAAACCAACTGTCTGTGGTTATTTTTTCCTTTTCCACCTTGGTTTGAGTAAGGTAAAATTAAAACTGGTGTAGCACAAGGTCAATTATTCTTGTACACTTTTTATTTATTACTATGTAGCTACCCCCACATTTAGTGCTTTAAAACAGTAATGAACACTCCTTTTCTTGAATGACTTGGTACATCAGAGATCTTGGAGCCACTTGACTGGGTGTTTCTGGCTCAGGAACCTCTTTGAAATTGTAGTAAAAATTTTAACCAGGACTGCAGGCACGGCAAGGTTTGTCAAGAACTGGAGGATTCATTTCCAAGATGGCTGACTGTTATGCTTCAAATACTTGAGAAATCAGGGCTGGCTGTGTGGGCAGGAAGCTTCAAGTCCTTGCCATCTGGATCTCTCTATGGGACGTCCTGAGTGTGCGCATGGTGTGGCAGCTGGCATCTTCCAGATCAAATAATACAAGAGAAGATGAGGAAAAGCCACGTCGATTTTTATGACCTAACCTTGGAAGTCATGCTCTATCAGTTTGCATATTCCTTTAGTGATAGTTTACCCAAGAGCATGAAAGTGAGAATTACAAAGAAGACTGGTTACAAATGGGCTCAGAGGATGAAGGATCTAGAAAGAGCACAGGAACAATAATAAAAGTTAGTGTGGATCAGTGGGTCAGGATTAACATGAAGGTGGCATAGAAGACACTCTGTGAGGCTGTGAGTGTGTGACTCAATACAGAGATCTATACTTCAGTAACCTATATGTACAGAGACAGACGTTATTTTTGAAAGCTGAAGCCCTAGATGGGTGGAGGTGGGGAGAGCATTGCTTTCATCTTAGGTTACACAGAGGAGAAGATGTACAAGCAAAGCAGATCTTTCAGCATGGAGTATAAAGTTAATGTTCTGGTCAGCACAGACACAGAAGACAATGTATTTTCAGATAATGTCAATACCTGGGCCGATTGATGATATTATTGAATATGCAATTTAAGTAGAAATGAAAAGATAAATGACATTGTGATAATGAGAAGTAATAAAGCCTGGTTCACAAAATCAAAAAGTGCTACCAGCTATATCTCTGGGCAAAAAATGCTGCACTGCAATCAGCAAATCTATATGAAGTGTTTCCCAACACATTCAAAAGCTTATGTCCTTTTGACAAGAAAGGAGTGGAGAAGAGAGAATAAGATGAGGAAGATTTTGAGCAAGAAAAGTAGCTTCTGCAAAGAAGTGATACTTCTATTATTTTCCAGATAACTGTTTGACCTGTATTCATAGAAAATAGACCTAAATTTTGCAAGTGCACCTAGCTGTGTTCGTAAGTTTAGTTACATGGCTGTTCCTCCCACTGACACCATGTTTTACGGTCATGCTGAGGAACAAATCCTATTCTACAGTCTAGCATAATTTATTCTTCATTAGTCTAAGCTATGAGCTGCTGCTGACTACATTCAATTTCAGTGTTTACAGATTCATTTTCATATTCCCTCTGGGTTTATTATTCCCATTTGTAAAAATGTACTAAGTCCTCTAACTCAGAGTGAGTTGATATAATTTCCAGGGGGCCAACACTCTACCTCACACTAGGCTGGGAGCTTTGCAGGAGCAGATAGGCAATGCTCTGTTGGAGAGGACCTGAGTTTCAGGCCCTTGTGGGGATCCCCTTACCTTCTGCAGGGGTTCTTTTGTTTGTTGTAACCTTTTACAATTTTGAATGTTTTGCTACTTCAGGTGAGATTTAGGAAAAGAAGTGCATTGTGAATGTGCTTTGGTTCTGAGCTAGGTTCCAAAGATACAGTGATTTTATTTCCAGGTCTTGAGAGTGGGTCTACTGTTGTTTGTGTATAACATCTTCAAATCTTAGATAGTGGACTCATCACCAAAGGAATGGCAATACTAATTGATGTCCCTTCTGTGTCTATGGCTTAGAGATTTCCCTGAAATTCTCTTTGGAGAAGCCTCATGAATTTCCTTGGATGATATACATGAAAGCATACCTTTTACTGATTGGAAAAATAGGCCTGATATATTGTCTTCAAACATGCATCAGATTCAACACAAATAGTATTTCAGTATTTCAGTATCCTTTCCAAAGTTCTTTATTATAATATGGTATCTTCTCAACTGGAATTCTTTCAGTTTTATTCCTTAAGAACAACAACAACAACAACAACAAAGCTTATTAGAAACTATCTCGACAATAAGAGTCAAGCATTGCCTTAAGTGATTCATTCCCCTGGAATTCTTTTGATTTAGATATTTCAGTCTATATGCTTACACAGTGTGATTAGGTTTTGATCTCTCTTGGGCCTCAGCTTCCCCTGTGCTAACCCTAATTTCCAGAAGGATTTCGGAGTCAACAGGGGGCTCACTCTGGCTCTTAGGCTGCCTGCTTCTGGGTTTCTGCTTTAGTTACTTTCTGGTTTCTGGGGCAAAACAGCTCGAAGAAAGGTTTATTTAGACTCACAGTTTGTAGACATTTCAACTCATAGTTGGCTAGTTCCAAAGTAGGGTGGAGAGAAGAAACAGTGTGCAGTATGGCAGAGAAGATGCAGAGGGTGATTAAGGGAAGAGGAGAGATATTTAAAAAGCTTCCACTCCATATATATGGTCGTCCACCTGTTCTTAGCAGTCTTCCTCTAACATCACACCCAGCTGTACATCCTCCAGTGGACTAATCCAGTATCATACGTCCATGGTCCATTATCATGCACATGATCCCCCTCCCTAAGCCCCACCTATGCATGCATGAGGCTCTGAGGGGATATTTTGACATAATCTGTGACAGTTCCAATCTAGTACAAAAATGCCCATGTGAAGGGTGCCCTACTGGAGTTAGGCAGCTGGTTTTGATTAGGCTTAGTGAGGGCTCCCTGAGCTGAGGAGCATACTGTGACCTACCACCTGGCGCAGGCCTGCTCCACATTCTCCGCTCATCTTCTCTGACCATGTGGAAAGAGAGCCATGAGCATCTCCAAGCTAGTTTCATCTCTTGCCCCACAAATGGAAATGGATGCTGGGAAAACAAATACTGCAGATACATGGATTCAGTATAAGAAGTAGAGATGATCAACCAGTGGGGATCTTAGGACTTTGCATAAGCATTGAGGAGCATGATGTCACATCAATTATTTGAAGGACCTTCAACCAGTCTTAACAATGGACTTCTTCCATGGGATTCAGGAGCAGAGATTTCTTGTAATAAATGGCTTCTTGGTGAAGGAAAAAGGAACCTCGGTTATAACTGTGTTTCTTTTCAGTGCAGCTATTCAATTATAGTTTCATTAGACAATCTGTCAAGCACAGTTCAGACAAAAGTCAACCCCTGGGTGAAAGATTGGGCTTTGTTAACTTTCAATGGCCCTCTGATACCTGAGATTCAATAATTTTCTTAGAACTGTAAGATTAACACAAAGAATGCTAAGACAGCAGATATTACACTGGTAAGAGGCTGTTCTTTAGATTATAGATTTCCTGGCTGAAAGAAAATAAATAGATTTCTTAAAAGAAAATATGGAATATGGAACAGGTTGACAAGAAATCTTGGAGTTAGAACTTCGGTTTTGGTATGATAGAGAAGAATGAAAGGAACAAAACAGTATAAGAAGAGAAAACTGAGTTAACTCTGCAGTTGGCTAATTATGCTTGTCTTTTTTGTTCTCTCAAGGAATGAAAAACCTCAGAGGTGTATTCTCAGTGGTCCTTCTGCTTCCACCTTTTCTCAGTTCTGACTAGAGACTTTATACCTTAAAGTCGTCTTACAAAGGCATTTCCCCAGGCCCTTACTCAGTGCATTTTAGTGCATCACACTGAACATGTACCCCGAGGCTTCCCAGCTGTTACTTTATGCCATTTCCCCTAGAGTTTCTCTTGTCCTATTAGTAGACCTAGAACCTGGAGTTTTGCTCTAATAGACAGTGGAAAACTTACTTTTCTCTAAAGGTAAAAGATATGCCCTCGGGCTGGGAATTTAGCTCAGTGCCTGTGACAGTTCCAGGTGCCTGCTTTGCAAGTGCAAGCGCCTGAGTTCGATCCTGGGTAACCACATATAACAATGCCAGGTGTGGTGACTCATACCCACCAGCAATCTGTATCACATATGACAGTTCTGGGCATGGTGGCTCATACCTGTAATCCCAGCACTCCGGAGGTAGAAGCAGGAGGACTGATGAGAGTTCGAGGTTAGCCTGGGCTGCACAGTGCCCCAGCTGAACTACAAAGCAAAACTCTGTCTCAAACCAAACCAAACCAAACCAAAGACCAAACCTCTATTCTATATATATCTCCCAGACTCAGGTATTTTAAAAATAGTGACAGAAAATGGACTAAAATAGTAGACCATCCTCCATAGAATATTGACTGTTGCTTATCTTCATCCTAAACTGAGTGTCTTCAGATATCTCATTTCAGCCATGTCTAATATGCTAGAGTGTAGTCCCATTTCCCCAGGTCTTCTGGGCCCTCTTGGTGATGCCTGGATTATGCTCTTGTGTGATATTTGTGCATGCATGGCTGGTGGGCTGCTCTTATCTGTAACCTGGTAAATGGGGACATTACGTATCCCCCAAGGAGTAAGAGAGGATTAAGAATGGAGTCTTTTTGATAAATTTTCAAGTAGAGCTCACTGTTATTATTCAGAAGCCATTATCAAACAGGATGGCTGGGATCTGGCTAATTCAGCTGAACCTCTCAGTTTTGAGTTAATGTGGCTTAGCCTGTCATGCGATGCCTGCCAGGGATGGGCTCCTGAGAGTTCTTTCCCTTCCATTCCCTTCCTTTCCCTTCCCTTCCTTTCCCCCTACTGGGCCATGAACCTACCAGTACTTCAGTGAAATTTGAGGACAATAGGCCAAGATAATGAATGATAGTGGAGATAGATGTTTCAAAAGATGCTAAAGCATAGTTGATATTGAGAAATAAAAAAATATGTATTTAAAAGGAAAAAGGGTGTAGGGGTAAATAATGAGGGGAAAAAGAACATAATAGTAATTTAAAAAAGGAAACAAAGCTTATGTATATAGGGGTGGGGGTTGCAGGGTGGTGGGGGAAGAGGAAAAATGAGAATCAAGTCATGTCATAATCTGGTACAAAGTCTCAGTGTTGAATGTGATGATGATGTATATGCATAATGGACCAATAATGATTTGAATATTTTTAAAAAGATATTGAAGCAGAGCAGGAAGGCTTTACATGCATGTATGAATACATGCATATATGAATACATGCCTGTGTCTGCACTCTGTGAGTGCGTGTGTGTGTGTGTGTGTGTGTGTGTGTGTGTGTGTGTGTGTGTACACATGTGGGGATAGGACATTTATTGAAAGCCTACCAGGCACAATGTTAGGCCTTCTATGTTGAGATTCTTCATAACGTATGATGCAGCTCCCCATTTCATGGAGAAGGTCACAATCGGTCAGAAAAGGAAAGCGCTTTCGTTTGCCCAGGTCACCAGCAAGGTTATGGTGGGATTTGAAATCAAGCTTGTGAATTCCAAAGTCACACTTATCAAGCAACCTCAACTCTCTCCTGTGCTTAGAATTAGGTCCCAAAATATCCTTTTTGGCTTCTAGTTCCCTTGGAAGCAGGGTGCTCCCATCACTTCCGTTTTCTTTCAGCCACAATCCTGTTCAGTCCTATATTAGAGTTCCTCTGAAAATATCCTCATCTTGGCCCAGGCAGTTTCATTACATGTGCAGCTGCCGAAATCATCATTTTAGAAAATTACACGTTCTGCCAAGAGAAAGCCCAATATATCATTTTCAGATCAAATCCACTGAAAGCTGCGCATGTTAGCGGATCATAAGAGAACTCACAGAATTCTATGTGTCGTTACTCCTATAGCACAAAGCCCTCTCCCACCTCTGTTCGGTGCCTAAATTCTTTTTAAACAAATCTTTTCTTCCTAGAATATTTCCCTTCATTTCCATCAGAAGAGAAAAAAGCAAGACAGGCTATCCTGGTTCTCTTTGATTAAGAGCTCTCCAGCCTGTGGTTATGGAAATGTCTCCTGTCTTATGTGAGCAAAATCCCAGGAGGACAGCACATCAAATCAGAAAAAAAATTCTCATTTTTCCCAAGCAGGTCTGCCTGCCCTACCTCCTCGTCTTTCCTTTCTTTCTTCTATTTCAGTTCTATATTACCTAAAGTGTGTCCTTGACTTGCCAAACCCCATAGCTATCCAAGGCTTGTTTTATATATATATCCCTCCACAAACCATTGCTACCATATCATGCATTTCAATCTATGAATGTGTGCTGTGTATGGATGATGTCCCCTAAACCTCTCCCAACATGTGCCTGCACCCAATTTCCTACTGTCTACATATTATGGCTAAAACACAATGTTGAGAGTTTGCTGACATGTGTACTATGTCATACACATTCTGCTTTACATATCATGATTATTTTATTTTATTATCTTACATTTCATCTTCCTCTAAGCTTGTGTTTCTGTTTGGTTTGCCTGTTCATAAAGTTCAAAAATATTATTCTTGCTAATTCTGTCTCTAGTTCTGACCTAGTAAAAACTGCTCAAAATAAAATGTTCAAAGCATTAGATAGTCTGTCAATTTCATCTTTTTAGAACAAATCTCTCCTACAGCCTTCTGCTCTGTTCCCGGTCTGTGTGGATATTGTCTAGATATTTCTATCAATGTGGAGGTCTCCTTCCCTTTAGTCTGAAGGGTCGCTTTGTTTCTGTCTCATCAAATTATCATTCCTTGGTGTCTTGGCTACCTCCTTCTTGCAGAGACACAAAAATCAACATATACATTTAAGTAGAAATGATTCAAACTTATCATTTTTTATGGCAGAGTAGTACTCCATTCTGTAGAAGAACCACAGCTTTTTTATCCAGTCTCCAGTGGATGGACATTTGGGTTGTTTCCAAGATTTAGCAATCACAAACTGAGCTTCTATAGACATGGGTGCACACAGGTTACTGTGATATGAATCTTTAAATTTGTGTGTGTATGTACTTAGCAGAGTGATGGCTGGGTCAAATGGAACCTCCAATCCTAGCTTTTTGAGGAATTTCCAAACTGTTCTCCATAGGGGTTGTACGAGTCTACATTCCCACCAACAGTGGAGAAGGGTTCCTTCTTCTCCGCAGCCTCGCCAACATTTGCTGTTGGGTGAATCTGAAATAGCTATTCTATGTGGAGTGAGATGAAATCTCACTGTTGTTTTCATCTGCATCTTCGAATGACTAATAATGTTGACCATTTCTTCATATACTTCTTAGCTGCTCTTACTTCTTCCTCTGAAAAGTGTCTGTTCATTTCAGATGCCCATTTTTTAATTGAGTCTTTAAATTTGGGTGGATTGATTTTTTTGAGTCCTTTATGTATTCTAGATAGTAGCCCTTTGTCTGAGAGGCGGCTGGCAAAGATTCTTTCCCATATTGTTGGTTGCCTTTTCGCTTTGCTGGTGGTTTCTTTTGCTGTGCAGAAACCTCTCAAAAGGATCAGATCCCATTTATCTATTTCTTTTACCAGTTCTTGTGCTGTGAGGATTTGTTCATGAAATCTTTCCCAAAATCAGTGTCTTCAAGAGTTTTACCTAACCTGTATTCCAGCAGGTTTAGTGTGTTTGTTTTAATATTTAGGTCCCTAATCCATTTTGATTTTATTTTAGTACATGGTGAAAGAGCTAGGTCTTGCTTTAGTTTCTGGCAGGTTAAAGTCCAGTTTTTCCAGTACCATTTGTTATAGAGGCTATCCTTCCTTCACTGAGGGTGTTTGGCTCCTTTGTCAAAAATGAGATAGCTTAATGTGTGTGGAGTTGTTTCTGGATCTTCTAATCTACTCCACTGGTCCATGGGTCTGTTGCTTTGCCAGTACCATGCGGGTTTTATCACAGTGGCTTTGTAGTACAGTTTCAAGTTGGGGATCGTAATACCTCCAATCATGTTCTTATTGCTTAGAATTACTTTTGCTATTCTAGGTCTTTTGTGATTCCAGATGAAGTTCTGAATGATTTTTTCTAGATCTGTGAAATATGCCTTTGGGAGTTCAATTGTGATTGCATTGAATCTGTATAGTAATTGTGGGAGTATAGCCATTTTGACAATATTGATTCTTCCAACCCAGGAACAAGGGATGTCTTTCCATTTTCTGGTATCTTCTTCTATCTCCTTTTTCAGAGTGCTATAATTTTCACAGTAGAGGTCTTTCACCTGCTTTATTAGATTAATTCCTAGATGCTTCATTTTCGATGCTACTGTGAAGGAGATTGATTCCCCAATTTCTTGCTCAGTGAATCTGTTGTTTGTATATATGAAGGCTAATGATTTTTGAGCATCAACCTTGTATCCAGCTACACTACTAAATTTGGCGATTAGGTCTAGCAGTCTCTTGGTTGAGTTTTTAGGATCCTGTAGGTAAACTATCATGTCATCAACTAATAATGACAATTTAACTTCTTCATTTCCTATATTTATTCCTTTTATTTCTTTGTCTTGCTGAATTGCTATGGCTAATGTTTCCAGTAAAATCTTGAACAGAAGTGGTGAAAGTGGACATCCTTGTCTTGTACCTGATCTTAGTGGGAAAGGTTTCAGTTTTTGACCATTTAGGGTAATTCTGGCTGTTGGTTTCTCATAAATAGCTTTTATTAATTTGAGATACAGATCATTTATTCCAATTTTCTTCAAGGTTTTGATCATAAATGGATGTTGAATTTTGTCAAATGCTTTTTCCACATCTATTGAGATGACCATATGGTTTCTGTTCTTGAGTTTGTTGATGTAGTGTATTACATTTATTGATTTACATATGTTGAACCATCCCTGCATCCCTGGGATGAATCCAACTTGGTCAGGGTGCATGATCTTCTTGATGACTCTCTATATTCTGTTTGCTAGTATTTTATTGAAGATTTTTGCATCAATGTTCATTAGGGAGACTGGCCTGTACTTTTCTTTTTTGGCTGGGTCTTTCTCTGCTTTTCTGTTAGTTTCTTGATAATAAGTATGATATGTGAAAATTATTTGTAATACTCCCTTACAATGTTTTTTTTAAATTATCTTTATTGGTACATTAAATATACACATCATGCTTGCACTCCATAATGGGGATTTGTACCAGTATAAGACACAACTTAATTCTCATTTTTTCCCATAGCCCCACCCACCCTACCAGCCCCCCCCTTACAATGTTTTATAGACCTAATATGAAATACTCTGACATTATCTTTGCAAAACTGTTACTCAATAACTTCTAGATTTAATTGACACTGGCAAAAGTTCTAGTTTCTTTCTGTCCTTGATCCTGCACAAAGAGATATTTTTCATCCATTCTCTTTGGAAGTTGAGAGAATATTCTCTCTAGCCTCAGAGCTGCTATATTCTTTTCCATTGCCCCATGACAAATTCTCATAAAGTTTGAAGATCAAAAGAACATCAAGTTTTAAATATCATGGATCGCTGGATCAGAATTGTGCCACGACAAGAATTAGTTCTTTGCTTACAATATTACAAGACTGAAATCAAAGTGTCAGCCTGGCTGAGTTTACTGGAGATGCTTTGAGAAATTCTTTTTCTTCCAAGCTCATGTTTGGACTTTGTTGTTTGTTAGTATTATAGCTTAGATCTAGAATAAACTCTAAAAAGGCTCCTCAGTTCAGAGGTGGAATTTCTGAAAGCTGATTAGCTCACAGGGTCCTAGACACATCAGTGGACTAATCTACTGAAGAGTGCATAGCTGAACGTGTTGCTAGGAGGTAGAGTTGGAACAAAAGAGGCAAGTCACTAGGCCATGACCTAGACAGGTATATCTCCCTCCTGGCTCTTCCTTTGTCTCCCTGCTTCTTGAATGCCATGGCATGAGAAGTTGTCTTCTGCTCGAGTGCTCCCTCATGCTGTTTCTACCTTGAAATCAGCTGATTGTTGATTGAAATGTGCATCAAAAACCTCCTTGATATTGTTGGTGTGGAGTATTATGCGCCAAGGACAAGAAGGTGACTAAGACCTGCATAAGTACTTCTCTGATGTGTCGCCACTCTTGGGCTTTCTGTCTGTGTCTTGTTCTGCACTCAGAGAAAACATTATTTTTTTTCTTTCCTTCCTCTCTTTCTTTCTTCCTTCTTTTTCTTTCTCCCTTTCTTCTTTTATACTCCTTCCCCACTCCTTGTCTTTCTCCCCTCCTCATGCTTCCTCTCACACCATTCTCTCTTTTGACTTCTGAGGAATGAATCCAGGGCATTTTCGCTGAGCTACATCCATAACCCTTTTTATTTTGAGTCAGGCTCTCACCAAAGTGCTCAGATTAAGCTGGGCAGTTGTGATCCTCTTGCTTTAGATTCCCAAGGTGCTGCGTTTAGAACAAGGCACCATCGTGCCAGTGTGTTTTACTTTCAAAGAAGTTGTGTGATTACATCAGGCCAACTGCAGTAATCTCCAAATGTTAACATCAATGTGTCCAGATAACAGTACCTAAGTACAGTAGTAAAATCAGTTCTGATTATAGTCTAGCACCTCACTGAAGGGGTAGAAATCTCTTGTAGAATTGTTCTGGCCAAGTACTGACATGTTAAGATGGCCTGACTCCTGTGTGCACTGTCCCTTGCTTCAAAGTTTCAGGTGAACTTTCAGTCTCAGCTGAAGTCTCTCAATTCTACTTTTGGAGCATTTCTCCATATTCTAATCCCATAAATTATTCTTCTACATTTCTTCTGTTCTTTTGTACCCACTGGGTTACTTTTCTAGTTTTCTAATGATTTCTTTCCTATTTTATTACTCTTGGTATTTTTGCTTTACTATCTCAAAAAAGCATCACTATACTTTCCAGTCCTACTGTACTTTTTATTTGTTTGTACAATCATATAATATTGACTACCACAAAGCATGAGAGCATGATACTTGTTATGTCACTCACCAAAATTATTCTATTTGCATATATTATGTCTGCAAGGTAAACCTGAAATGCCAGGGACAATACATTTCATGTCACCAAAGGCTTTGTTTTATGTCATTGAATTTTATACTCCATCTCTTAAAATTAGCTACTAATATCTTAACAATAAGTAAACAGCAAATGGGAAAGTGGGAAATATTCAGGGGAATACACACTTGGGATTGCCTCAGGAATGGAGATCATATTTTGTCTATTTCTGATATCTGGCTCATGAAACAAAATCTAGCATTTACTGTCCATTTCCATTTAATCTGAAATAAAGAATCACAATTGAGCAAAACAGCTAAGAAGATCACACTTGTGACAACAATGAAAAGCCCTTCATCAATATATTTTATATTCTATGACATTGGTATATTTTATTCACAGTCTTCGTACTGACTCAAGTATCATTTTATCATATGAAAAGCAAAAGGAAAAATAATAATAACTACACAGACATAATAACTGCACAAGAATGTAAACCACAAAGTTGAATATTTATGCAAAACCCAAATTTACACTTTTTGAGATATAGAGTTTTGTCTTTGAACCACATAAAAACAGTGTAACAGAATACTTTCAGTGTACAGAACTAGGATTAGACTGAGCTGGATTAGACTCTCAGAACTAGGATTTATCATCTAAATTATCTTGAATAAGTGAATGAATGTCTCAGAGATTCAAACTGCTATCTATAGAATGTCATCTTTTACATAAAATTGGTGAAATTCGTGAGATGACATCTAAAAATAGCCTAAAACATGGAATTAATTCAATGAAGAAAAGCCATTATTATGATGAAATGTGTTATATCATGATTTTCACTACAATTTATGAATAGAGTATATTAAAATACATAGCACAGTGCCTGATGCATTATTAATATTCATTTTAAGTTTACCCCTCATCTGCTTCACTTCTTGAACTCTCTACCCTTGGAGTAGCATAAGGTGATGGAATAGGCATGGTGTAGGCCTCCTAGCAAATTTCACTTTGGATCATCTCATTTCTCTTCACATCATTTTATTTCATTTAACTTTACTTGATAGATTTTGTTTGACTAAAAATAAAATATTTTACACTTGCGCAAAAATTCAGCTATGTGAAAGTTGGCATTAGCTGTGAACAAGCCCTTCATAATTGCGTAGGTTCGCAGAAGAGTAAGCATTTCTTTGAAGCTCAGTGGACCAAAACATCTTCGTAGGGTTAATGTAACAGCAGCAATTGAGCTGCATCCTAAAGGGAGAAGAGATTTGGAGCATGAAGACAAGGGCCAGGGGCTTTCCAAAGAGCATTTGGAGGCTGCAGTGGAGCATTAGTCAAGTCAAGAACGTGAGCAAGCATTGAAACATCACAGCAATTCCCGTTAAAGCCACTTTGTCACATTGTACAATGTGAAGGCTTAGAGCTATTTCTGTTTCATAGAAAGATGAATGCCTTGTAAAGCATATGGTTTGAAATCATTTAGTTAGTACCAAATTCTCCCCGCAGCAAAAGGATTAGTTCCAACGGCTGGACAAAATCTAGATAAAATATAGACACTACACCACTTTCCTTTTAATGGATCTTGGTAGCACACAGTGCAGCTCTGACTTTATTGAATGATTGATCAAACAAAAGCATATTAAGCTACAATTATGTGCCAAATAGTGCACTCAACAATGAAAGTACACTGATGAACAAGTCAATGCCAGACTTTGATCACAAGAAATTCAGTATGGTGGAGACCAGTAAACAGATCACTCCAACAGAGTATAACAAATGACCAATTACCTCTTATGAAAAGGATTATCTTTCAAAATATGACAGAACAATTAAAAGCTTAAACATAGACCTGAGTGGAATAAGAGAGAAAGTGGCAGAGTGGGAAAACTGGGAATTTATCTCTCCAATTACACAAAATTGCACTATTTTGGAAATCTGGAAGTTCTAGGACAAAGCTTTGGTGATGAATTCTGGTTAATTTTGGTCAATTCCAGCTCTAAATATAGTGCCAGCTCCCCCTCCGGTACCTCCAGCTCCGGACAAACAGCTGTGTGTGTGTGTGTGTGTGTGTGTGTATCCCAGAAGCAATCTGCATGCTCTTAAGAGGCTGCTCTGCAGCTGCTTTTATCATTTGCGGCTTAAACTGACTGCTCTGGGACTTGTCCTGTGATTATTATTAAATCCATAGTTGATTAAGGTATTGGAACTGGGTGTCATTACATTCATTTGAATTAAATTCCATTTGGTTAAAAAATGTAGTTTTTTTTTGTTAAAATGACAAGTAAATCAGATTAATGGAATTTAAAATCCAAAAGCACTTTATTTAATGTTTAGAAAGCTTAATGTTCCAAAACTTGGCATATCAAATTAGTGAGGAAAACATGGATAATAATGATTGGTCCGGAGACAACTGTATAATTTTTAAAAAGAAATCTTATACCACACAATGCACATTCATGTAGGTTCATATTCAATAGCAAAAGAAATACAGGATAAATTCAGGACAGATAAAATTCTAATTGATACATTTTTAGAAACAAAAATACTGATGTGTCTGACTACTTTAGATAGTTGAAAAATTTCTGGATCACAAAAGACTCCATAAACAAAGTTACAAAAGTGATAGACTACACTCAGGTAAGTCTATCTCATGTATTATAATCAAGAGGGACAGGTCAGAGATAGATACTGTTACAGTCCAGAATATGTAGGATATTCTTAGGTAGCAATAAAGCAGAACAATATCTGCTTTCAAGGGATGCAGTCAAGTAATATTTGGAAGAGAAAGTACTAGTGATGAAATGAGTAGATGAAGGCACAACTAGACTCTCTAGAAATGGGGGATTTGCTATCATCTTTTCCATGTTATACTAGTGAGTTTTGTAAAAGGAAAAGATTGAAAGTGTGATTGACAATATAGAGAAATAGGTACTTTCAGTCAGTGTGATCAACATATACATTTGTGAAACCTTTCTGGAGAGTGTACTGACTAAAACTGGGCACAACACATCACTTCCTCTTGATAGGACAAAAGTTGCTACTATGTCACCGCAGAGGAGCATGGGATACAAGAGACATGCCTTAGACAGCAGAGGCCTTGGCCAAGTTTAGAATGCATGAACCTCAGCTTTTGTCACTTATCATAAAGAAGTGATGGATGAAGAGTCTAGTTGTGTATTTCTAAAACCATATGACAGGGCTGGGGAGACAGTGGAAGTGATCAGAACCCCAGGTGGGTGGGAATAAAGGGTCACAAGTAAAATGAGAGAGTTAGGAAGAAGACCTAAAATTAGAAGAGGCTTAGATATTGTGAAGAGAGGGGGTTGGATTCAATTTGTTATGAGGGAGTATCTTAGTTCCTTTCATCATTTCTCACACAAAATACTCATTGCTTGACACTCAAAGTTAAAAAAGGAAATGTTTATTTAGCTCAGTTTGTAGATGTTGCAGTTTATAGTTGACTGGCTCCAAGGTAAGTGAACGCAGCAAAGAGCATTCAGAGGAGAAATAGTTCATGGTAGGCAGAAAGCAGAAAAGCACTGAAGAAGAAGCAACTGACCATGCCAGCCCCTTTTCTGCCCTTATCTTTTATCCAGATGACCCTCATATGCAAGGAGAGCTTTCCCATTATCCCCTTGCAGAACTATGCCAAAATAATGAGTGGACTAGTAGGTAATTACATAGCCTTGATTGAAGCATCACACAATCTAGCTCTATTCACCTCTGACAGCCCCACCTCTGGCTTTGGGGGACATCTAGACACAAGCCATAACAGGAAGTTGTGGAGAATACAGCTGGACTGATCAGCACCTTTTCAAGGGTGCTCATTTGAGGGGCAGTCTGATGGACAGAGTGGAGGGTGACAAACTCTAGGAGGGAAATGATGAGGACCAGGACAAAGGAGGAGTCACAAAGGGAGGTGGGCAAAGAAATAAATGCTGTGGTGTCAGGCTCGCTAGTTGGCTCATTGCCACAAAATACCATTAGTAACAGTTGTGAGGAGCACAGAAGTGTGGAATAAAACACTGAAAAATGGTAGATAAGAAATGGTCGAGGGAAGTTCGGTGCTTTATTTTGTATGACTTCAGCATGAGAAATTCTCCTTTATCTTAGCATAACTGGGCCTGAGCAGAATTTTTCATTGGCTCCCATCTGTAGCAGCGATGGAATGGAGAAAAGGAAATGGGCTAAGGGTAGGTAAACTTGGCGTCCTGTAGAGTTATGCTTCTTTCTTGTTGTAAGATGTTTCACAAATCTCTTCGTTCATCTAAATTTCACTTTCCTCTTCATTCATGTGGAGGAAATAATAAGTATCTTGTTTTCCCCAAAGATTTGTTATCAGAATTTTTAAATGAGCATATCTGAAAGAGTTCTGGTAAGCCTTTTGTCACCATCATTTAAAAATAATATATCTGCCAGACATGGTGTTGAATTCCTGTAACCCCAGAACTCAGAGAGGCTGAGGCAGGAGAATTGAAAGTTCAAGTTTTGGTTCAGGGATTTAGCTCAGTGGTTCTTCTGGCTGTCTTGCAAGTGCAAGAGCCTCAGTTCTGAGTTCGATCCCAGGTAACCACGTACAACAATGCCAGGTACGGTGGATCACACCTGTAATCCTAGCACTTAGGAGGCAGAGGCAGGAGAACTGCTAAGTTTGAGGCTGAGTTCAGGAGTATCCTGAACTAGAAATTGAGATCCTGTCTCAAAAAATAAAATAAAATAAAATTTTAAAAAAGGAAAAAAAAAAAAAAGAAAGTTCATGTTTCCCTTGAGCAACCTGGGGGGACTCTGTCTCAAAAATATAGAAGAGGCTGGGGATGTATCTTAGTAGTAGTGCACCTTTGGGTTTCCTACTCCATCTATAATCAAACCCAACCCAACCCAAAATAGCCTTAAAGCATGTTTATCTTTACATGATTTTTAAAAATGAAATCAGGGAAGGTGCTTCATATACTTCTTTGCACTCAGAATTATATTCTTCTGAGTCGTCACTTACTAGGTATCATAGAGGTTCACATTTCCACACCATAGTACTATTCTGTACCACTAAGAATCGTGGTGATCCACTGCAATTCTTAAAGAATTTTTTTACGTAGAAAGGTTAACCTGTCATTGGTCATGTTGCTATCTGGTGCAATGTCCAGTAGTTCCAAACTCTTCCTATTCCACCTAAAAAATCTGGCTGGGGAAATGGAAGACCAGTTAAGCATAACTTTTATGTAAAACAAAGAAAGAAAAGGAAAGAGTGAAGAAAAGACATAGACTGCATAAACAGGTTGGAACACTACACAAAGAGGAGGACAGCAGAAAAGGAAGAGAGTGAAGTCAAGAGCCAGCGTCTTTTATTTCCTCCAGATCTTGTGGATTGGAATCTGCTATGCCCAGGCATCCTGGCTACAGCTGAAAGTCACTCCCTATGGTTGAGTTTCCATTCCATATCAGATTATACTTTCAGTCTCAGTTTAGAATCTTCATGTGTGACCAGTTACATCCTGTTTTCAAATCGGTTTGCCTTGCCCTAATTTCTTGCCTCAATAATCTTTTGTTTCTTTTTAAATCTGGTGCTGGACACTGGAGTGCATTCAACTTGTGAAAATTTGCTGACTTTAGACACATTCAGTGGTATTTACACTTTAATGTCTATATTGCATGTCAATAAAAAGTTCAAAATTTAAAAATCAACATAGTATTATTTTGTACATTAAATAATGTATGAAAAAGTGACTCAAACCCACATTTGAAAATGCAATTTTAGTGGAGTTTTTTTTTTTTGCAAATACAATTTTAAATATGACTAAACCAGAATTAAGAAATATTATATTTGTGTTCCAAAGGCGTGTAGGTCTCTAGAACCAATGAATGGACAAATCAGGTACAATCTACACAATGCACTATGCCCCTGAGACATCTTCATTACTATCTAATTATAGGATATTCCTCTCTCCAAGTCTGACTTCACATCTTCTTTGGCTCAAGTCTGTTTTATTCCATCTTTCATGTCATTGCCCCGATCTGAAGTGAGTGTGGGCTGCTGCCAAATGCAGTGACTGAGTACTGACAGTATACCTTGTCCCTGGCAGTTTGTATGTGCTTCTCAGTGTACAAGGGATTTTTGTTTCAGTTTTAACCCGAGGAAACTGATCTTCAGGTGATTGAAATAAATTACTCAACATAGAATTATTAAGTAGTGAAATAGAATATCAACCGTGGTATCTGACTATGAAACTCACCCTCCGTGAAGAACTAAATTTTATTGTATTTAATTCATGAGCTGCAGCTTCCTCATAATTAGGATTTCAACCTGAATTTGGACCTACATTTCCAGCAGTCCCTTCTCATTCTCAAAGAATGGTGGAAGATGAATAGGCTGAACACAAGCTTGGCTCATATGTGAAGTTTTCTTACTTCCTCACTCACACATGTGCCCTTCTGTACCACTGGCATGTAGCTAGTGTCCTTTCAACTTCTCCTGTGTGCTCTAGCTCACCTTGCCAGGATTCCAGGGCAATGCTGTTTAGTCTCCACACTCCACAGCCATGGACCAAATCAACTTCTTGACTTATCCATGTATTTTTTTTATAACAACACAGAATGGAGCAAAACACCAGTATCCTAAGAAAACATTCTTTTCACCGTAACTTGGCAATCCAAGATGACATATTCAGAAGACTGAATAGAAACACTGAAGTTTTGATCATATGTTGAACAACTTCTGCCCCCTCTTTCATGGCACTACACTGCATAATAAATTTCTGATCAATGATTCAAATAAACTACTAGATTGAAATCTGCTTTAGTGTTTACAAAAAATGAGAAAGGAGTCTTTACTTAGAATATGGGTGAGTAGCTCTTAATGGATGCAATTCTCATAGATAACTGAAATAAATGGTGGTGGGAAGCTAAACATGACCTAAAGTTATTGGAGAGAAGCAAAATCAGGGGCTCACTGGTGAGGATGCTGGATGGTATGAAGGAGGGGCCCAAGAGCAAATCGAAGTCAGTGTCATGTTGAGTGGCTGTAGCCAATCCATAAAATAGAACAAACAAACATCCTCAAAATGAAACCTCCCATCTGTCCAACTGGTAGACCAGAGGAAAGAGATGGGAGCAACCACAGTGGTTGGAAAGTGAAGGAGAGAGCAAGAGAGAAATATCTCAAGGGCTAAGTATAAACTCTGCCCACATCTCTCAGTGACTCATGGTTGTCTAAGTGTGGGACGGAATCTAGCTAAGGAGGAAAAGGAGAAGTAAGCTGAAACTTACTGAAGCTGGACTAGAGTCACCATTTCAGTTCATCACACTGAATACCTCATCATAGAGCCAATGAAAAAACAATCAAATAAAAGTGTAACAGCATTCACATGTCTAGAGCATGACCAAAAATTTTCAACAGATGACCCAGGAATGTTATCTGTTAAAAAGAGAAAAGCACTCTCTTCTGTTTTAAGTATTTTCTATTTCACAATATCAACTATACATACTACAACTTATTTACAACTTCATTTTCTCAGACCAGAGAAAAGATACGATGTAGGGGTAAACAATGAGGGGAAAATGAATGCAGTAGTAATAAAGAACAAAGGTAACAAATATTATGTATTTAGGGGGTGGGGAGAAAAGGGAAAAAATGAGAATCAAGTTGTGTCATATTCTGGTACAAACCCCCAAAATCAAATGCGAGGATGATGTGTAAAAAATGAGAAAAACAATCCACGCTACCTGATCTTAAATAAGTCATGATAAAGTCAAACATTTTAAAGCAATTATTAGAATAATGTGCAAAGAAATAAGAAAAATAAGCTTGGAAAAAAAAGTAGGAAGACTCAGCCAAGAAACACAAATTTTTTTTTAAAAAAAGAACTGAAAGAAATTTATAGTACTGAACAATACCACTTGAAAAATAAATCTACTGTAGTTCTGAGGTTCTCATATATTTTAGATCTTAGGAGGAAAAAGGAAACAAATATGGCTAAGAGTCTCTGGGACTTGGGTGGATACTATGACTTTTATAATCCATACCAACCTTCTTTTTGCATGTAGAGGGGAATGACAATCAATGGTTTTCCTTTACCTAGAGTACTATTTCCCAAATTATATATCCTGAGATGTCAATAAGTATTATCAAAAGAGAATGTGAAGTTAACTTTTAAAAAATCTTTAAAGATATGATATCTTAAGCTTCAGTAGGTCTTGAAGCTTTTTAAAAAAATCTCACAGATGTCTGATATGAGTCTCCAGGAGCAGAGATGTCCCTAAAACATTTGACAGCAGAAGCCTTTTGATTCTAGAGTATATCAAGGAATTTATGTTCTATAGAACATACCATGGGAGTATTTGTATAAAATCCAGTGTTCTTGTTATAGAATTCTATGCCTTTTGCCCTTCAGTCCTAGCTATTCAAAAGCATTGCCTTTCATAATTCCTCTCAGGATATGCTTATATTGTGACGTATTCTCTATTCCATTGCATACAATCACATTTGTCCTATTGCTTAGGCTGCTTCTTGCACATATGTCTCCAAGTCCTACAGTATGATATTCTTGCCTAAGGGTACGGGCTCGCAAAATTTTTGCTTCTGTACTGGGAAATGGCATTCAATCAACATCAGAAAGATCAAGGTTGAGATAGACTGAAAATGTGGGGCTTGGATTTCTGAGTGCATTCCTGAGGGCTAACTCAGGAATGGACGCAGGCTGTCCTGAATGTGTAAGCAGTGCATGGCTAGTGACAGTTATCTGAGTCTAATCAAGAAATATAACATTTATTGAGGGTACTTCCATGGACCTTTGAAAGAAGAAAGAAAGGTTTATGAGAGCTGGGCAAGGCTCTAACTCTGTTCCTGAAATGCTATGAAGTCGGGTTCCATTTCCCTTCTCCAGAACACCCTTGAGTACATATCTTCATGAATGGCTTGGACCAGCAATATCCTAGTACTACGGGTGCAGGCCATTGGGTGAGGGCTTGAGTGAGGAGGGAAAGTGTCAACCTTGGCGTTGACCAGAGCAGTTTCTTTTCAACACTGGGCACCCATGTAGGAATCCACTAATGCTACTAAGAGATCGTTTGGAAACATTTAAAGGAGCTGCTTTCCCAGTTAGCTTTTATCTGTGGCAGTCAGAGGATTATTCAGTCCACATACTGGAAGATGATCCTCCGAAAAGTTCTTCAGTTCGTGACTGCTCTATAATTTGTAATCAGTGTTGGCAATTTTGTAAGCCAGTTCTTCAATTTTAATACGTACTCAAATGACCCAGGCCTTTTTGTTAAATTTGATTTCAGGAAGTCTAGGGTAAAGGTAGGGGAGCCTGTACTTCTCAGAAGATCCAGGTAAAGCTGATGCTGTTCATTCAAAACTCACACTTTGAATAGCAAATTTCATAGAGATGTGTGTTCCTAATGAAACCCTACAATGGAGTTTCCTTGATTAATTAAGTGTGAAGGTTGGGACACTATAACCACTGCAAAGGACCTTAGACAATGAAGGCCTCTCACAGGCTCTACAGAAATCTGACTGTTTTTTAACTTAATATTTTCCAAATTAATTTAAACACAGAACACTTTGTACAGAAACATTTATTACAAAAGAAAAATAAGGTGTCATTTGAATCCCAATTTGAGGAAAACATTTTTATGATATGATCTGAGAAGAAATACATAAACTTGGGTTTTCTTATGATTGTCCAATTTTGGTATGTGTGTTACTAGAGAAATTACATGCTCTGATTACACTTGTGAAGACTCCAACACAGTCTTCCTTCTGTATTTACACTCTCCATATCTACTGTTTCAATCAATTTGCATCAAATACTTTCAGAAAAAAATCGCACCTGTCCTGAACATGTACAGATGTTCTGTTGCAATGATTCCATAAATAATACAGGGTAACAATTTACATATATTGCACATATATTCATATAAATGCTCTTTCTTTTTACCAAGCAAAACTCGTCATTTACACTTGTATACCACCAACTTTTTTCTTTCTTTTATTCTAGTCTCTTTTCACATTGATCTGCCCTGGTCCTTTGTCTTTGCTTAATTTTACTTACACATATTTGCAGTTCATAATGTTTACTTCTGGCTGCACAAATAAATGCATTACATTTCATTATGTGTCCTAAGTGATTGAGATATGATTTGAATTATATCAGAGGATAGAATAGATAAAAATTCTATACCATCTTATGTAAGAGACTTGAGCATGTACAGATTTTTTTGTATCCACAGGGTTTCTGGAATCAGTGTTCCATGTTACTGAGGATTGCTTTTTATGGCTTCCTTGAATTTTGCTAGACATTTCAACTGCTACATCTTTTGAAATCAGGTAGTATAAACAGTGTGATGGGGATTTCTTAACCGGGTAAGACTGACAAGTTATCGATCTCACTGGTCTGATTTCTAGATGGTAAGAAATTTCTTCACCTAGAATACTTATCCCATCGAAGTCTAAGTGCTCCACAGCTAATGAAGGATCCCTCCAGGTTCATCTTTCCTTTGCTTCCTGTTCTCCAGTGTGTGGGATCCCAAGAATGGCGCTCACTAGCTCACTATCACCTACTAGTGGGGAAGAGTTGCTGTCTTTTCTTGCTCCCTGACAGGGTGCTGGAAATAATGACCCTGAGCCTCCTCTGTCCCAGGGTACCCCTTTCAAAGAGTATCCACATAGTCTAACATTTTTCCACAGTCCACTGACAAAACCAGTGTGGAGCATCCTTGTTGGTGGGTTGATGGAGGAACTGCAGCACAGAGGATGAGTTATTAGTCTGGAGACCTCTTTCTACTGAGACACTCAAGGTCAAAGGTTAACAAAGAGTGTTAGGCATTAGCAAATGTTTCTTATGGGGTAGCCACTTCTGCTTGATTATTTAACCCCATTTTACAGACTGTGAGACTGAGATGTAAGAAAGCAAGTTATCTGTCTAAATCTCCTGCTGGGGAAGTAGCAGAGCTGGGGATTCATCCTTGTCTGTCTGATTCCAAGGGCATTGGTGTGATGCCTTCGTATTTCTTCATTTGTTAGATTAGTAGCTATTGGATGTCAACAGTGAAACAGAAGGATTCCAAGGGATAATGAAATAGAAATCAGACACTTTCTGCAGTTTTCTCTACTGTAGAAGTTTGCTCAGGGCCAGCATTTCATGACAGTCACCATATTTCCCCTTTAAAATACATAGTACAATATCATGTACAAGATGGTGTTATTACTATCTCATGATTTCTTTATGTCTTATAATAAGGCACTTTTTTGGTACATTTTTTACATCATTCATCTGAAAGAAAGCCTGAAGATTAAAAAAGCAACATATAACATAAAATCTCTACCTTGAGAATGATTGAACCTACATTCCTCCCTCAACTGTGATTATCTGGGGGCTTAAAAATGTTCCACCTAAGCAATAACACTAATCAGCAAAGAAAGAAGAGATCCTTAAAATGTTCTATAAGGACACTCAGATACACAGGCCTCTTTGACAGAAGGGAGTCTCTCGTAGACCCAGAGGAAGGGAACATGATCAGATCAAGAATACTCAGTGAGGGCCGGGGAGTTAGCTCAGTGGTTCCAGCGCCTGTCTTTCAAGCACAAGGACCCTGGTTCGATCCCCGGTAACCACATACAATACTAGGTGTGGAGACTCACCCCAGCAGCAACCAGTACCACATACCACAGTGCCGGGCGAGGTAGTTCACGCCTGTAATCCCAGCACTTGGGAGGCAGAGGCAGGAGGATTGCTGTGACGTGAATTTGAAGCTGAGCTCAGGGCCAGCCTGAACCACAAAGTGAGACCTTGTCTCAAAAAAACCTAAAAAAAAAAAAGAATACTAAGAGACCTAATGGACCAGAAATGTGCTCTGCTGCTCACACACACACACGCCCAGAGCAGATCTTCTGTTTCTCCACTTTTCGAAATAGCTTTCTAGGAAGCAGGACTTTCAGCCATCTGCCTAAAAGGCCATTTGTACCACATTTTATAATGTCATCTTGGTATTTTTAATAGAGTTTCACACTCCGTATGTTAAATATGTCTTATAAATATTTAAAATGATATTTAATTTTTCTGTGTGATCGTGCAAGGTGGAAATCCATGTTTTGCCAAGCATGATGTTGAAGCCATTCCTCCTGGTGTTACCCTGGGCTAAACCCTTTGAGGAAAATGAGAGTTGGCCCCCAGGGCGAGGGTCTTTCACATGCACCATCTCACTTATAGGTAATAGTTACAACAGGAGTAGTGATAGCTGTTCAGCGAATATCTCATACCGTGTGTGTGCTAGGCTGTTCACACCATGTCTCACTCCATGTGTAATGTAATCTTGTGAGACAGACAAAAGTTCTATGTCCAGTTGCTCATGAGGGATATTCTTTGCTTTTTTCTAATAAGCTTAGATTGAAGCTCACTTTGTCTAAAAGTGGGATAGCTATGCCTGCTTGCTTTCAGTGTTTGAGTCCATGGAAAACTGATTTTCATGCTTTGTTAGTGTATGAATTCCTTTTTTGGATAAAATGTGTTTCTTGTACACAGAATACCATTGGGTGTGTCTTTTTATTCAGTCTCCCCATCTGTGCCGTTTGACTGGGGGGGCTGAGATCATGAGATATTGATCTATTCCTGTCTTTTTTTTTTTTTTTCTGTTGCTGACGTGTTTGTTTTTCTGTCTAGTTTAACTGAACGTGCTGTCTGCCGTATTCATTCCATTAGACTCCTTGGTGTCATTGGCTTTGTTATCTCTCTGTCTAGAATATACTCGAGACATTTTTGGAGTGCTGGTTTCTTAAAGTGCTTTTTCTTCATGGAAGGCTCTTATTTCTCCTTCAATTTTGAAATATAGTTTTGGAGTTTACATTAGTTTCAGTTGAAAGTTGTTTTCTTTTTGATCTTGAAACACTTTATGCTTTTTTGGCCATTAATGTTTGTGTTGAGAAGTGTGATGTAATCCAAGTGGATTTAAATTTGTAAGTGCTTTGTTATTTTTATCTAATGGCTTTTAAAACCTTATCTTTATGTTAAACTTCTCTGAGTTTGACTCTGATGGGTTGTGGGAATTTTTTCTAATTGAGTCTGAATGCCTTGCTGACCTATGTTATAATTCTTTCTCCACACTTGGAAAATTTTCCGCTTGCTTTTTGTAAACAAATGTTTTCATATCATTCAGGAAGTGTTCTAATTTTTCTAAACTTTCATTTATTCCTAGGTCAGTCTCTTCTTCCTCCAACAGCTGTTGGATCCATTTCCATGATCTCTTGTTTTTAAGGTTCCTTTGAGAAAATGGTCACCTGCATATCCTGTGCTTTCCAGTTCTGACACTTTCCCACACTGATCTCTCCTGCTTCCCGTACATCCATTAGAATTCTATATTTCCTGGATTTCTATTTAGTACTTTTTCATGGATTCTAATACTTTGTTTAACTCATAATGTACACCACTTTGGGAAGCTCAGCTAGCTGGTGGTTCAGATCTTGTTTGGTTATTAAGATCATTTCACCTACTAAATCTATTATCATTTTTTACTAAGTACATTATTCAATTTTTTTATCTTTGAGCTCAACAGGCATCTTACTGATTTGCTTTTCACATCTTTTATCACTTCACATAACTCATTAATGTTTTATCACTTCATATAATTTTCCCATTTGGTTTTTATTTTATTTATTTATTTTAAAAAATTTTTTTAGATTTTTTTAAAATTATCTTTATTGGTACATTAAATATACACATCATGATAGATTTTTTGAGATAGGGTCTCACTTTGTAGTTCTGGCTGGCCCCGAACTCAGCCTCAAACTCACATCACAGCAATCCTCCTGCCTCTGCCTCCTGAGTGCTGGGATGACAGGCATGAACCACAAGCCTGGCACTGTGGTTTGTGGTACTGGTTACTGCTGGGTGTGAGTCTCCATACCCAGTATTGTATGTGGTTACTGGGAAATTGAACCCAGACCCTTGCGCTTGCAAGACAGGCGCTGGAACTACTGAACTAACACCCTGGCCCTCCCATTTGGTTTTTAAATTCCTCTCCTTTGATACCCTCTGCTCAGTCTTGGAGGGAGCTGGCAAGTTGGAAGGTTTTGAAAGCATTACATTGCTTTGTTTTGTCATGTTTCTGTCATGCACATGCACACGCTGAAGGCTGTGGATGAATTGGAGTGGAAATATTTTGTGGCTTGTACTAAATCTCTTTAGTGTCTTTTCTCCAGTGATGTTATCTTGGCTTCATTTTCACTTGATATCTATTTACTTCTCTAATTTATGTGGTTTAATAGATTCAGACTTGGTCACTGTCTTGCAAGGAAACTATCCTTACTGGTTATGTTGATACCAACACACTGAGCCAAAAATTGACTGTGTATGTAAAATCTTTCACCCCATTTTCAATGCCCCATGCAGACTGTACCATTCTGCTACTAATGTGGATGTGGAAGAAAAGGGAAAGAAAAGAGAATAGAAAGGAAAAAGAGAAATCAGTATGGAAAGGAGAGGAGAGAATTTTCAATAAACTTTTCAAAAATCAGGCCAGAGTTTGGACTCTGTTGAAATTATTTTTATAACAGGAGTGAAGGGCCAGACTGGGTGAGTTTGAGAGAATATTAATAGAAATTGGAAAAGGGACACAGAGGCAGGTAAGTGTAATCAGAAGTTGGAGGAAGCTGTGAGGACATCAAAACCTGTTACATGTTGGTAGTTAGCTTGTTTGGATTCTCTACACACAGGTTTGCTGAGGGTTATGCTGACTTGCCCAATCTTATTCTCCTTTTCACATATACGGATAATATATTTATCAGATGAAAGAAGAAAAAGAAGAGAGGATAAATAAAGGGATAAAGTGGTGAAGAAGGAGAATAAAAATGAAAAGAGAAATAAAGAATTAAAAGAAACCAAAGCCAAAAAAGAATCCCATGAAGCACACAAAATCACGTCAGAATCAAAGAATCCTCACAGTCTTGTTTACACTGTAGTCTGAGTTGAGTTGCAAGTCTTCAAGCGGATGCCCTCTAGGATTTGTTCGATCGCCTGTCTGTCAACCAGGCAGCTTGTTGATTGGACTGGCCTCCGAGGTTCCATCCATGCTCGGGTGGGCTGACTGTAAGTCTCTGTCCTCTTCCCAAGATCCACCCACACCAGTTAATTTGGGAGAGGAGAGTGCAGTGCAATTGGCCCATCACCCAGTTCTCTGTTGCCTTTCGCCAGAGTCTTCTCAACTCCTGCTCCTTCCCTGCAGGGCAAACCCTGCAAACCCCTTTGTGCTTTCCCTCCACAAGCTTTTCCCCTAATGTGTTCTCAGATGTCCTCTGGCCAGGATGCCACTCTGTCTCTCCATCTATGGTCCTTCTTGTTAACTCTTCTCCGAGCATCACTCCACCTTGGGTCCAGTGGCTGCTGCACTCAGCGGTGTCCAGCACAGGGTCTTGGGGACTCTGACTTGGACACTTGCTGCTGACAAGTGGGCGGTGTGCAAGACGTCCCATTGGCACACTCTCGGCTCTCAGGGAAGGAGTGGGAGTGTTCACCTCTAGGCTCCTCTGGTCTCTTCTCTCTGCAGATGCATGCTCCAGATGCTGCTGGCTTGCACACCCCCTGGATGCAGTTTCCTCTGCGCTCAGATCTGGAACCCTAATCAAGATGGCACATAGTTTCAAATTCCCCAGAAGCCCAGCAGTGTCCTCTCATAAACCTCTTGTTGATTTGCACTTTATCTAATTCCTTGGTTTTCAAATATCTCACTTGCTGTGTTCTTCTTCCAAGTGGAGAAGGTACAAATTCGGACAGCCTATTCTGGGTATGTGGCTGACACTGAGGTGCCAGCTTCCCTCCCCCCCAGGGGCACCAGTGTCTCTTCCAAGGTGGCTTGTAGACTGGACCTGGGGTGTAAGAGGTGCCACAGACCAGGGGCAGTTCTATTTCTTTTTCTAAACCCCTCTGACCCTGGGCTTTTGATCCAGTGAGTTTCTTGTTCTGTTTCTTTTCTGAAACTGGCTTTCTCTACTGCCCCTGCTTCAGCCAACCTTTCCTCCAGTGCATAGGGCCTCCCTCCTTCACTCACTACTGCCCCCACATTGTCCATGATGGAATTATTTTCTCCTTTGCTCTCTCACAGATCTTTCAATACTAGTATAAGCAATTCCCAACATTCAGCCTTCTATGATTGAAAAGAATAATGATTTTCATTCTCTGTTGGGTCACTAACTAGTATAACACAAAGCTATCATGTGAAGATCATGCCCTTAACCAAAGGATTAATAGACTGGAGATTTAGCCCCAGATCATGTTACTTCAAAGTTTATGTTCTAAACTGGTGTCCAATATGTCAAGAGGACTGTAGAATAAAATATTCACTTAGATGGGTCAAATGAGATGTCTTTATTTCCTCAAAGATACAATTAATTCATTAATAATACAATCACAATGAATACAAATACAATGAATTAATTCATGCCAAATACTGTGAGAAGTTCTGGGATCTAAAGTTAAATAAAATATAGCTCCCCTACTATACAAAGAAGAGTCACAGATCATAGACAACATGGGTAAGTTCATAGACTAACTTCGGATGGTGAAACGACTTTAGCACAACTATTTACTACTAATAATTAAGGCAAAGCAAAATAGGATGGCTTGAGCGTGGAAGGCCTTTGTGGGAGCAGAGCAGTTATTACAGAGAACTTGATTGGAATTGTCTGACTTCCTCCTTCACGAAGTTCACAGGACCATGATTCACTTCTCCATCCACCCGTTCATCCTTTCATCCAAATAACAGCATTGAGTAAATTACCACGGTTCTTCTCTGTGTCTTGGGAATAAACCACCTGAACAAAACAGAAGTCTTACCGTGGTGTTTCATTTTCAGAGGAGACAATCGATAAGTAAGCAAATAAAATAAATTTCATTTTGTCGAAATAGCTCTGAAGGAAATAATCAGAGATGTATGAGAAAGTGACTGGCAAGGAGTATTTTAGCTACTGGTTTATTAAAGAAGATACTGATATAGAAGCCACTGTCTTTGTTTTCAGGTGAGGCTGAGAAATGAAGTTCAGCTCACAGACCCTGGAATTAAGCAGGCAGCTTTGGGAAGGCCCTGCAGACTTAGTGCTGCCTAACGGCACAGCTCCTTCCAACCTGCACTCAGGGCAGAGCCCTCCAGGGCAAGGACTGGCTTTCACAGTGGAGATAGAGTGGCAGAGTGGCAGAATCACAGACCACAGAGGCACTAATCAGGGCCTAAAAGCTGGCTCCACCCCTGCTCATTTCTTTATGCCTTAATTTAGCCACCTGCACTAAGTGTATAATAAAGTCCAACTCATGGGAACATGATGAGCATTGAATTCTACATTTGGTATGTGACCTCCACACTACCTGGTGGGTCAGCAGTAGATGAACAGAGGAACTGACTTATGTGGAACATGCAATCTCAGAACATCAAGAATCACGTGCTTCTCTTACAAAGTGGTGGATCTGTCTCAGGTGAGATGGTGGAATGGGGCATGAGACATCTCCCTTCCTCTTTATTCTGTATTAATTTGACAAGAAATGATGGAAGGAGAGAGTAAATCTTCCTCATGGAATTCCAGGTTTGACAATTTAATAATTATCTTCCTGTGATAACCTGAATGGGGTCTTTGTCAGTCAAGATTCATTTAGATTTTGAGGGGAAAGGACTGCAGGTGGTAAGGTTGATTGTGAAACTTTGTTTCTGCTTTGGTTAGTTGGTAACTGTGCATCTCAGTGTTTAAAACAGGATACTACAAAAAATGAGAAAAAGAAAAGATGAACCAGGAAAACTCATTATTGGTAAAAGAAAAGATGATCTAAAAGATCAATGCATTCCTATCTTCTGCAGGTTAATTTTATGAGGCAATTTGGCCAGATGATGAGACCCAGTTATTTTAACCAGATAATGGAGGAGGTGCTGTGAAAATATGTTGTGCCTGAGGTTGTCATCTCTAATCAGCTGACTTTAAGTAAAGAAGGTTACATTTCGGATGCAAGTGGGCCTCATTCAACTGGTTGAAGGGCTTAAGAATAAATACTGAAGTTTTCTGGAAATTTAACCTCAAGGATATAAATAACATCAGTTTCTGTCTGAGTCTCCAAATTCCTGGTTTTCCCTATAGACTTAGGGCCTGCCGATTGTGTGATAGTTTGAGTTTCTCTCTCTCTCTCTCTCTCTCTCTCTCTCTGTCTCTCTCTGTCTGTCTCTCTGTCTCTCTCTCTTTCTCTGTCTCTCTCTGTCTCTGTCTCCTCTCTCTCTGTCTCTGTCTCTCTCTGTGTCTCTCTCTCTGTTTCTCTCTCTCTTTCTCTCTGTCTCTATCTCTCTCTCTTTCTCTATCTCTCTCTCTTTCTCTGTCTCTCTCTGTCCCTGTCTCTCTCTCCTCTCTCTCTGTTTCCCTCTCTCTCTGTCTCTGTCTCTCTGTTTCTCTCTCTCTTTCTCTCTGTCTCTGTCTCTCTCTCTCTCTCTCTGTCTCTCTCTGTCTTTCTCTGTCTCTTTCTCTCTCTCCCCCTTCTCTCCCTTTCTCATCCCCTTGGACAACACTGACTGACACCCATGGTCTCTTCTGTGATGAATTTTTTGAGACTGGGTGTTTCCCACCTTATGAAGATACCTTCCTTTTCCCTCTTGGCAGCTCTCAGTCTTAGAGCCAGTATCTATGCCAGCACTGACTTTGGAACGAGGCAAAGAGAGTGGGTGCCCCTTTCCTGGGTCATACAGCCAACAGGCTGATGCTCTTAGGAAGCTACTTGCTTTCATCTATTTGATGGGGATACTGTGACCCACTGGGAGGCCTTGTGGAGATCACTGAAGAGGGTGAGCACCTCCCACCTTTCTCTGCTTCTTCTCTTCCTTCCTTCCCTTCTCCCCTGCACCGAACTCATACATGGGAAATAAACACCTGCTCTGTTTCTGCATATTCTCATCCCTGGGATGTGTTTCAGAAAGGGGCAGGAGTCCTCCAGCATCAGTCATAAATAATACAAAGGAAACTTAGCACTGAGGTATAGGAGGACTAGAAGCTTAGCAGAAGTGCTGCAGAGAGTGAGAGAGTGGAGGCTACCGTTCAGTCTTAGGAGCCCGTGAAAGAAGGAGGAGGCTTCTAAGCTTAGGGTGGTATCACAGCCACGAGGCCATGTGACCCTGAGATTTTAACTGAATGCAGTGAGGAGCACTGGGGAGTTTTTAAAGGACAGTGACTTTTAATTGATTTTTTTTCAAAGAAGTCTATATAGAGTTTGGACAGAAACTTCAGAGAAGGAATGAGCGTCGAAGTAGAGCTTGTGACTTGCCCTGAGTGGCATCCAGACATCTGAGTGGAACCTGCTTTTCTTTTCTGGTGCCCTTTGGTGTAGGTGCTCTGAAACCAGAGGCCCTTATGCCAGTCACCTCCTCCTCGTGGCTTCAGTCATTGCTGTTAGGATCAATCTATACTCAGTACCATCCTTGTGTTGTTACTTTTCTCTTGTGAGACAAAATATCCAACACCCAAAGTTAAAGGGGGAAACTTTATTTAGCTTACAGTTTGTAGAAGCTTCAGTCCATAATTGGCTGGTCCTATGGCAGGGTGGCACATGGCAGAGGAGCAATAATTCATATTGGCAAAAGACAGCAAAAACAACAAATGAGGGAAACTTAATGGCATCTTTCTTCCCCTTTTATCTTATCCAGACTACCGAGATTGGAGGGAACTGAACCAATTAGAGGACTGATTTAGTTATCACACACCCTTATTCCCAGCATCACACTCTGAATTCAGCCACCTCTGAAAAAGAACCCACCTACGACTGCATGAGGCTTTGGGGACTTCTAAACACAAGCTGTAACTGTCTTCAAGGGCTTACTTCTGCTAATGTCCTTGTGAAACTATCCCCAGCACTAACTAGCCAGAGTCCTTGAGTCTGGTCAGAGGGCAGAGGAGCTATCTTCTATATATGTTGCCCAAGTGCACAGGACATCAGAAGCCATTTGGCTGCAGAATCATGCTAAGCTCATGACTAGTTAGCTCCTAGGACCTTGCCTAAAATCCCGAGGGATGAAGGACTCTGGCTTCATTTTCTACATTCTGTTTCACCGTCACTTCAGGACTCCATATTTAGTTTTGCAGTCTTTCCCCAGACATAAGAAAGATCTTGGAGGAGATGTGATGTTTATTGAAGGAGTCATTCCTAGAGCTTTGCATGGGAAATGAAGCATGGAGTACACATTCATTAAAGGAATGGCTGGTATACATTTATTAAATGAATAGCTTTTTAGTAGTGAAGAAGAATGATTAATTTTACTAAAATTAGAAATTTAATGCTGTCAATACTAAAAAATCAAAAGGATTCATGAGTCTATATTGTTATATATTCTCCCTAAACACTCTTGACTTCGTCAAATATTTTAGATATCATGTATTGTCTTTCTTAATGTATCATTATGTTTCACAAGACAGTTTTCTAATATGATTTCAATGATTATATATATATATTATGAATAAAGCTATTAAACTACACATGGATTAGTTTTTCCATAAGGAAAATGCCTGGAAATTTTATATTCTGCACAAAGTAAAATTTTTGTTTTCAAGGAAAATGTATCCAGGTTTCCGATTGAAATGTTACCATTGATAGTTTTATCTTAGAGTTGGATAATTTCATCTCTGTGATTCTGTTTTTTTTTTTTCCTTTCACAATTGAAGGAGGTTGAGAGAGATTATTTCTAGATAATCTTGCATCTTGACTTTGTAGAGTCCTTGAAATTAACTTGATTTATTCCTTGCTCTGTGTATCAGACTACTTTTCCAGGTAAGGCCCTACTGCTTTCCTTTGCTGTCATGTAGGAGTTTGGAAGAGACCATCTTGGGTTTACCTTGTTGCCCAAGGCCTACCAGAGATTGTATTTCATTTGCTTATTGCCATCTTGAAGAGCTGGACATAACCTGCTTAAAAAATGAGAATATTTGGTCAATTTATCCTAAATAGGTACACTCATTTTTAAATTCTCTTATACATGGGAGGTAATTTTACTGGGAAAATTTAGCTAACCACACATAAATAATGGCATTTAAGTGAAAACAGAATTGAGTTTCACCTATCAGATCTGATTGGTTTAACCATGGGATGCAGTATATTACCAGCAAACCGGAGATTATTTCACTGTCATGTGTAACTGTAAATAGTGATTCTCTTTTCTTTTGATGACCCTGATGTCTTTTGACATAGATCCAATGCCCTCGTGTTATACTGAAGAAATAATTTGTGAAGCCACATTAGATTTTTAATTAATGATTGAAGATTGCTGTGCTGTGACTATTGTGTTACCTCAAAATTTATATTGATGTCTTAACTCCCAAGGCGATGGCACTGGGACATAGATCCACTGAGAGGTTACCAGGTCTTGAGGGCTCTGCCCTTATATGACATCCCTGACGGTCTCTCATGTCTTCTACCACTTGATGGCAGTGAGAAGACAGCAGTCTAAGAGCCAGGAAGTGGATCTTCCTGGACACTGAATCTGTAGTGCCTTGGTCTTAGACCAGCTAACCTGTAGAACTATGAAAAATAAACATTTATTATTTAAGGCAACCAGTCCATGGTTGTTTATTATAATACATTGAACAGACTATGACATAGATGAATGACAAATTTAATGTACATATAGATGAACCCAGGATCTTTCTAAAGTGTAAATGATGTCAAAGTTAGTTGGGGTGTGGCCTGAGATATTGTTCTTTTAACAGTGAGTATTTGCCCTTGCTGGTTGGTGAAATACATTCCCAGGAGCAAGGTATTAAAAAAAAAACCCAAAAACTACAAAATAGATGGTGTTAGAGGAAACTCTTGCTGCTAATGCTAGCAAAAATGGCCCCAATAGGTTATACACCTGTTAGTATCACCTTTTTCCACTCATGATTGGTTCTTCCCACTAGTGTAGCAGAAGGAATGAATGAATTGAATAATGCCAGAGAAAAATAGCTCCAATTTTTCCATCATTATTTGCTTATATTTTGTGAATATCTCTTCTGGATTTTTGTACATGTATTCTAAATATTCCCACAGATTTATTTGTAATAATTTTCCTCCTAGCTAGAAGTACATTGGGGACTATGAATTAAGTACTTGAAAGCACTGGTTTTGAGTAGCTTACTCACAGATGACATGCCTACCCACTTATTACCCAGGATTAGTAGCAATGTTTGTCCCATACTCTTCTGATAATTTCCTTTCTCTGATGTACAGTCATCCTGATAACAGCCCAGGGGGAAGGGCCATTCTCAGTGTGCTATGAAAAAACCACCCTCCTTGTACTGTGGAAGAATCTTCCTGGGCTGTAGAACTGAGGGTTCTACCCACTCATGAGTTCCAAGAAAATGGTGTTTAAAAAATCAACCCTCTCTGCAGCCTGGACCTCACACTGGAAATCTCCAGCCTTGGACATGCAAGAGAGACCTCCCTGCAATGGATCCTGCTTTCATAGTGACTAAGATGTACTATAATATTTAGCCATTCCACAGGGATTTAGGTGGAAGTAAGGGTTGCAATTTCTATTATCTATTTATGTGACAAATATGTGTTGAATACCTATTGTGCAGGTACAAATTGGGATGCAAGGATTACAGTGGTGTATGAGACAGACATGAGTCTTGTAAGTAAAGAGTTTGGGGCCTTGTGGAAATAGGTCGCTTCAATCACTGTGACTAAGGGCCTGTGGAGGGCTCTGGATCTCATGGGAGAGGCTTCTGCTTGAGACTTGAAGACATCAGAGAAGGAATTCTGAGAACGCTGTATCTTGCTCAACATCCAAAGGAATATCCCGGAATGGGATGCGAAGGCCTAGGCCCAGGCTAGGAGATCATTGAGCCAAGATGCAGAAGAGAAGAGGATGGGCCATTACAGTAACTGGAGGAGGAATGATACAGCCAGGATGCAAGCTTAGACCAATGAAATGGGAAAAGACTTTCCTTGACCAAACTTCAATTGCCTTCACTGAACTCTTTATTTAGCAAGGTCTCAACTCTGTGATTGTTTCTTGCCAGCCATACATGGCCTACTTGTAGCAAGAACTCTGCTAAGTCAGTTTCGGGAGAATCTCTCACTTTTGACATCACTCTCAATGTCTGATAAAACTGCTCCTTTCCATCAGTCCTTCACATATGATAACTCAGGACTGTTTTCAGCATGGATTTTGTCAAGTTGGTTTATCTCAAATCCCCCACTCCAGATTTCTCCACATGGTGATTTTCTGTGCACTGATTTCCTCCTCCTGTATCTTGGCTATGAATCCCTTTTCTTTGTTAGATTCTGAATCTCAGAAGCTCAGTTCTAGACTGAAGCTTGTTTTCTTTTACAGTGGTTTCTAAATAAAATTTATCCTTCCATGCTCCTAACTGGCTTTGGTTCTCTTTACAAATGGAAGAGATTAAAGCTGGAATGTAAAGAATAGTGAGGTTATGAAAAGTTTTGAATCTCCAGAGAGCTAGTTAAAAGTTATGATTGCATCTATTCCAGTTTATTCCCCTGCAAAAAAAAATCAGTGTCTTTGAATAACAGAGTGAGGGGTATACAATGCAGGAAAACACTCAGAAACATAACTTGATATAAACAAAATTAGTTTATTGCTGAGAAAGAAAATGATACAGCCCCATTAAGAGTCCTTGGTCATTTTTATTGCAATTTAAAAATAAACTATAAAGAAGCTGTAAGAGCAAGATTGAATGACAAAGAGACCGCTAACAGAAGTGAGGATAAGTAAACATCTGAAATATAAGTAGAAAGCTGCAAGGGAAAGCCAGAGATGGTGAGTGGGGTGCACTCAGGCACTGGACATGACTGCTCCCAGTCCCTTCCAGGAAAGCCCCTGCCTCAAACTCAGAGGAATGTGGTACAGATGTTAGAAATCCTACTCTCTGTGTGAGTCTGTAAGTGTGGAACCAACGCAATCAGCTCTGTAGTCCTGGTGGCCTCTGACACTCCCTGACATTGTGCCACCACTGTACACCCTTAGAATTTTACAGCACTGTGAGGTGAGGCCCCAGCCTTTCTTTCGGGGGTGTAGAAACTCTTCCTCCTCCATCCCCTGCTGGACAGTTTCCCCTGTTTCCTAAAGTCAGCAAGAAGGTCAGGAGAGATGCGTGTTCGCCACAGCACTGAGGTGTCTGAGGAGTCCACTGGTTTTCTAACAGCTGATGGTGTTTTCTTTTCTACAGCATTCGATCTATTTCAGTGCAGAACCAGAATCTTAAACTAGAGTCTGAACATCTGTGAAGCTCCCACTGGTTTGAGAGGAAGAAATAACAATGTGGCCCACAAACATGTTTCTTGATGAGGAAGGGAGCTTCGCTACAAAAAGCTTCAATTTGGATCCAGCTGGTATTCAACTCTGCACTGTTTGGACTTGGGACTTGATAGGAGAGAATAAATAGTGATTCCCTTCACTGACTTTCAGAGAAACATTCCCCCAAAGCAGCTGGCACCCCAGGCAAGTTAGCAGCCTTTTTAAGGTCTGTAATTTCTTTTTCTATATTTGATCATGTCGCAATCTCTCCTGCTTTGGAGGAAAACAAGGTTTATCAAGACGAGAATAAAACAATTTAGACCTACCAATGCTGAGTGTATGTTGAAAAAGCCCTGTTTCAAATAATTTAATAACTCTCTAAATACAAAAATAAATTAGGTCTGAAAAGTTCAGTGTTGGGACTGCAGAGAGGACTAATCAGATGACAGAAATTCTATTAAAAGAAATAGAATTAACGTTTTATATTTCTGATTGTACCACAATTCTTATTTAGTAGACATATTGTGCTATATATTATAACTTTTTAGCGTTTGAAGTGCTCTCTTATTTGTATTGTTTTTCAGTTTTCTATTACTTTCCGACCTCTTACTGAATTTTATCCTCATAAACATTATGCGAGTATGAATGACTTTAAAATTCAAATTTCCAAATAATAAAGATCAAGGACAAATATTAATATTCATGAATACCACATCAATACTCAGGTTTCATGAATCATATCCCAGAGATTTTTCTTTCGGTGTACTAGCAAGACAAGAATTTCAGTTCACATGAGAATAAGAAGGTTATTATTCACAGAAATTAAAACATTTTTAAAATTCCACATTTTTATTGTTTATAAAATCTATTTGCTTTTGGTCTGTTCAAATTCTGTCTTCAACAAAATTGTCTTAGAATCTTTGATGATAAAAATTATTAAACTAGGCATGATGAGCCGTGCCTTTAATCCCTCTATTCTGGGAGGCTGAGGCAGGAGGAGTGAAAATCAAGGCCAGCTTCAGCAACAAGATGACAGAATGAGACCTGATCTCAAAAGATAAAAATAAAAAATGGGCTGAGAGGTAGCCTAGTGTGAAGACCCTGAGTTCTGCCATGTACCCCCTCCCCAACAAACACACATACAGAAAAAGAGTGACTTTGAAATTATCTCACTAGCAGTTCTAAGGAATTACAGGAATCCTGGAATATTACTCTATATTATATTTGATTTTTCTGTGCAATCTGTAAATTGAGGTCTGTCTTCATTCTAGATGCCACTTCTGAGCTACACACAAGAAAGGGCTGGGGATTTAGCTCAATGATGCCATGTCTACCTCAAACTGAACACAAGAGAGGAACATGGAGACTGCTGGCATCCAGTGTCAGGACAGAAGCTACACATGGTCTTACAGGTCCCTTCTCCTGCATGACAGTGAGCAACCCATCTTGCGTAGGAGACCTACACAGCCTGCTAAGCTTAGCCCCATCCACCTCCTGGAGTCAGACCAAATGGACACTCTCCTCACTGGAGGGAGAAACAAGGTAAACTGAGCTTCCTCCAATAGTTCTGATGAAAGATGATAAACAGAAAAAAATTAAAGTTGCCAATGTTTTTCTCCTTGTTTCACATAGTGGGCACCAAACAATGAGTCAATAATATCCACAGTTCTATTCTAAATACAGTTCTATTCCAGTGTCTGAACTAGTGGCAGTTAGAAAAAAGCATATTGACTTTTTTCTCCAAAGAAGCTGGGGTCAGTAATTTAGCATTAACTTTTCTTGAATGAAACAGGGCATGGAATGATGAGTCTGACTTGAGACCTGCTTCCCAGGCTGGAGCCCCCTTTAGATCACTGTGGGTGTGAAAGGACCCCACTCTTAAGAGATGTCTGCATAGTCCCTTGCCAGCAACTCACATTCGGGGGGAGCAAAGAGCACTTTATTCTAAAGCAGGTGTTGTGAATTTAAGGCTGCATGGTGAATTGATTAGCAAGAGTATGCTCAAGAGTTCTTACCTTGAGTGTGGGATTGCTAACATCCCAAAGAAAGGGAGGCCTGTGCCTAGCCCTTATCTTCCTGTTAAAAAAAAAAAAAGTGAAGAAAGCTAATAGTACATTCTCTCATCACATCATGTTTCCTTTGCTGCAAAGACAATATTCTTTTTATCTGAAAGATGACATTTTTCCCCTCATAGCTCCATGGCAGGCAGTATTATTCCAGCCAGGGCCCAGAGAACTGAAACACTGACAACTTGGGATGGCCATCCAAGCATCTGACACAGGAAATTTACTTTTCTTTGGAATAATCCAGAAAAATTTCCCCCATTTGTTTTCAGGCTTAAAGTTTGAAAGTCCTTGTTGTGAATCTCAGAGAGACTGCAGTAGGGATTGTCACTGAAAATGCACCACAGCCTCATATAGCTGTGCTCTTTGATTTCTTTCCTTTTCTTCAGCAGCTCATGTGAGACAATGTGACAGGCTTGTCAAAAGCATGACCTTGGATTTGCCCTGCTCTAGAATTCTTTTGTGAGTTCAAACACTAGAACATGTCCAATACCCAAATCACTAGAACATGTCCAATACCTACTTTTCCCATTTATATGAAGACAATAAATGAACACATAGGATATTGAAATGATCAAATAATGCTTAAAGTTGCCTTACTCTCGTGTGTGTGTGTGTGTGTGTGTGTGTGTGTGTGTGTGTGTTGGGGGGGTTGGGGATTAGGCCTACAGCCTTCAAACTGAGCTACATTCTTAGTCCCCTTTTATATATTTATTTTGAAACAAGGGCTCAGGACATTCTAAATTGCTCAGGCTGACAGTCCTCGTGACTCAGCCTCCTAGAGAGCTGGGATTAAAGTGTGCCTAAATTGTAAAGAAACTATAAAGTGGATATTACCTAAAGACTTCTGTTTGCTGGGTATATCTGAATTTCTTGCTTGATTTCCTACCCTTAGTTTCCCCAGCCAGGATAATTCAACCACATCAGGAGGCTATTTCCAGAATCACGTTGGTCAGAATCCTTCCCAGTCTCATTTATCAATCACTGTCATTCTTAGTCCGTTAATGTCAAACGGACCCAGTTTTAGCACATAATGTCTATGGGCTGACTCTGATTCACTGTTTATTTTCATAATATCTACAAACCAAGAGTAGGCTTTACAATTTAAATGGATGAAAGAAATGAAAAACAAAATAACACTGTGAGACACATAAATCTCTGATATTCCAGTTTCACTGAACTTAAGACTTTTGGGAGCAGAGTCATGCTGATCATTTGCATACCACCTGTGGGGCTCTTGCGCTGTGACTACGAAGTCTTAACAGCTGTGAAAGAGGATGAGAGGCAGATGAAGTGCCAGCATAGCTATTGTTTGGCGTTATGTTGAAGGGTGACCCTCTATGGAGAAAGGATCCACTTGTAGATGAACCCTCTCTGCTAGCTACCAGCCATGTGAGCTTGTGTGTTAATTACTTTCATATGACAGAAACAAAATGCCCATTGCCCATAAATTAAAAGAGAAGAGGTCTACTTTAGCTCCCAGTCTGTAGAGGTCTTCAGCCTATAGACAGTTGTTTCCAAGTCAGAGCAGCATGGCGGAGGAGAAACAGCTCATGGCAGAGCACGCTAGAAGTGGTGAGAACTCAGGACAAGAGGAGATGCACAGATCTGTCTGTCTCCAGGCCCAGCACACAGTGCACACTTCTCTAAGTAACTTCACCTCCTTGCCTCACACCCAGCCGTAAGCCTATTGATGAACTAATCTGGTATCACACACCCATGATCCAGTCATCTAACCCTAACCTTAACCTAACCTGCACAGTCTTCAAAAGCAAAAGACTCTTTGGACTTTACAGCATGAGATTATCTTCATTTTAAACGCAGAACCAGAAAAGCTGTGCAGTCAGTGGACTAGATAGGGAAATTGTGTGTAGTCAGTTGACTAGATATGGAAATGCTGCCTGGTTCAGGAAGTAGACATTTTGAAGCACGTCTCTGCTATTTCCAGGCAAGGCTTTCATGCAAAAGGAAGTCTTTACTGCATTTCTATGCTGTGGTTCCAAAGAGCACATTTCAATGCTCATTATGTTTGAATCATTTTAATTTAATTTACATTTCATGTTCACGTAGAGTGCATTTTTGGACTGGATGAAGTATACTCATTTATGAGGTCTTTCTAGTCTTGATTTTCAAACAATGTTGTCATAACTTGTGCAAGGGTAATCATTTCTGTATTATTTCTACACCAATAGATATGCACGGCCGTAATAATAATACGAACAGCTACCAATTACACACCATGTGGCTAGACAGGGTTGGAAGCAATATGCATGCAGTTATATAATTTAATCTCCACAAACAGCCCTATGATGTGGTTTTGATTATCATTTCCATTTTATTTATGAGGAAACCAGGTTGAGAGAAATGAATTAATTTGCTCATGCCTGATAGCTAGAATGGGACACGGATTTGCAGTGAGGTCCCTGATTTGAAGACCTTCCCTATAAATGTTATTGTGAGTGTGATAGAAAAGGAGTTTCTCATTGTTCTGTCATCCTCATTACCATCCTGTGGCCAGGGGATAATGCTTCTGCACAGGCGACAGTTTCTGAAAACCTGGTCTCTTGATCTTGAATTCTCAGTTTATTGCATCAATTATTGGCACTTGGGTGATCATATTATGGTCAATAAATACCATAATCCTTTGGGACACTGTGAAAGACTGACACTCCTACCTTTTTATTTCCTGTCTCTAAAGGTTTGCAGGATACTAGAGTAAATGGAGATGGAAGGACAGGGAGGCTGGACGCTATGGCAGTTGGATAGGGGCTGTTTTCCCAAGTGTAAGGAGGCTTTTGTGAAACAAAGTAGTTCAGACATTTCCTAGAGCATCTTATTGTCTTGTCTAGAGCCCCCAACAGTGAAAGTGCTGGTCACATCAATGGTGAATTGGTGAAATAATTAGGCATGTTTGTAGACAGATTGTCCATTTGCTGTTGTTAGCTCTCTGGAGCTTAGGAGAGCAGTGCTTTACAGATGTATATTGGTCACTGAATGGACCAGGAGGGTGAATGAAAGGGCAGACTGATGTGAGCTCCTTGGCGATATTTTCTTTCCTCTTTATTACCAGTGCTGAGTACTGTGCCTGAAATGTAGCAGAAACACAGTAGACATTGTGAAGTGTTTCTGGCATGGGTAAGTTCACCACCATCACTGCTAACAGCTTATTCCACTATTATTATTGATACTGTTATTGGCATGAATGAGGACTCATCATGTGCTAATTTAATCCTCAAATCAACCTGTAAGTTTTACAAAATATTTTCATCTTATTCATAAAGGGTATGTTGAAGCTATGTAACATTTCCACATTTTCCCAAGATGGGCAACCTGGCATTCTGGACTCAGAGACCATGACACTTGGATCAGGCAAATAAGAAAGTATGTGTGCCAAACCAGGCTGTAACCACTCTCCCCACCTTTCTCTATTCCTGCATCACACTTTTGCATTTTCTTCCTTTCAGGTGGATTTGTTGGAGGACTCAGTAAATGGAATTGGCCACAACCTGCTTATTAACTTAATGAAGGTGGTCAGCTAATTCCCTTGGAGCTCAGCACTAAAAATGAAGTTCCAGGTATATCAGGATAATAATCACCATATAACATACTAATTTCCACCCTCAATAAGCTTTATGAGCATTCAAATGTGAGTCCTAACTACTTCTATACGAGTGAAAAGCACACATTCCCTTTTGTTGTGAATGAGAGCCCTGGGGTAAAATTAAGAACGTATCTATTTTCCTCCCATTTTCTCTTCTCCTACTAAACAAACAGAAAAGAGAAGAGGGTTTGATTTCAAGCAGAACTGAAATGGATCCCAACTGATGACATTCTGGCTCCATCTCATCACTGCTGACAAATCCTTTGTGTACTTGTGAACACAATCTGTCCATTTCAGCTCTGATCCGCCATTCGTGGCTGTTTCCAAAGACAACGCAGACTGAGCCCAGGGCCTCAGGCTTTGCTGTGAGTACTGCATACACTCAGCTCCTGCTGTTAATGTGAAGACCCTTCCTCACCCAGTGCTCCCAACCTTCTCTCACCCCAGAGGAACCAATGGCGCTTCCTTATCCCCAGTTTCCCAGTTCCTGTGGATTATTTCTTCTAAATTTCAACTGGTTCCATCTCTTCCTATTGGAACTCACTCGTACTCTATTCTTCTACTTATTTTCTAGATACTAAGGATTAAATACAGGGCCTTTGAATTGAGCTACACTCCCAAAACCATTCTTCCTCCTTCTCTTCCTCCCTCCCTCCTTCTCTCTCTCTCTCCCTCCCTCCCTCTCTTCCTTCCTTTCTTCTTCCAACTTTGTCTTTATGTATTTATTTTTCTTTCTAATTTTCTACTAGGTTTCACTAACTTGCCAAGCTGCCCAGGCTGAGCCCTACCCCTTGACCCTTCTGCCTCAGCTTTCCAGAGTGCTGGACACCATGGGTGTGCACCACTACCCCAAGCTCACTCCCCCTCTAAATTATACTGTATCGTTTCTTGTCCTTTGGACTGAAATCATCCTCTAATTGGTCTTCCCAGCTCCAAAGTGTGTTGCTTCTGTCCATGGTATGCATTGCTGGTCAAGTTATCTCACACCAGCACTGCCCTGCTGACCACTCTTCATTGGCTTATGACTTCCTATGCAGTGCTGTAGCAGATATAAATTCATATGTTGAAGCATATTAAAGATAGCAGAAAAATTATCGGTGTTATCTCAGTAAAACATCTGATTCACTTCTTCTACTGAATCTAGGCTGGTCTGTGACCACTTTGATCAGTAGAGATATTGCCCAATGTTGCGTCTGGCTGTAAGAGAACTGTTTGCTTCTGCCTTATTCTCTTGGAGCCACGGTCAAATGTAAAATATGCAAAAATCCTATTGAAGAGATCACCTGATGTTACATAAAACAAGAGGCAGGAGCTCAACTGGATTCAGTTTTCCAACTGTCCCCCCAAGTGCCAGCTATGAATGAAGCTGACTTGAGCCCTAGAGATTGCACAATTGCCAGCTGGATGCTACTAAGTAATGCCAGCCACATGGGCCATCAGACTAAATGAAGAGGGTGAAGGAGACAAGTTGGATAGTGGGTGATAAATAAGAAAAGGTAAGTGCAGAGTGCCCTTAGAGTACAAAGCAGTGCACTGTGTGGGGTAGAGAGAAAGAGCAATCAATAAGGAAAAGCTTTGTATCAGAAATAAAAATGTGTAAGCACAGTCTAGAATATGAATAGTCCTTTGATATAGTTTGCTGTTCTGGGAAGTCCAGGTTCTATAAAATTAAGGCTGAGAGCTGGCATCTCTTTTCACACTTGAGGGCATTCATTTAATATCACTTTTGGTATTGTTTATAGTTCTCACTGGAGCAAATCTTAACCAGGGATCAGTCATAACACCCCCCAATTTGATATGCTTATCAGTTCTAATTATTTCAGATGCCATTTAAGGTTGTTGGCCTCAGTTCCAAATAGTCTCCTCAAGGAGGCAGGATTTTCCAGATTTCTGCAGGTGTAGGTCTTTGAGTCCTTCATTGGATGTCTACTGAGCACATACTGGAAATTTAATTCCCAGTCATAGGAAAAAGAGATCTAAAGCAGGTGGCCCTTCTAGAACTGGCATGAAAGTGCTACAGTGGAGAAGACCCTGAACTTGAAGTCGGAAATGAACTCAGATTCTGGTCCTGCTGTCAACCTCCAGGAAGTCAGGCAGACTTAGAAGAGAAGAGAGGAGAAGCAGATGAATGAAGATTCCTGTTTTTCCAGCCAGAGTTCACGTCCAGGACCACAGCCTATAACTCAATGTGATGGTGTTGCCTGTCAAATGATTTTTTAGTTCAGTCCAAATGTTTAAATATCAAAGTTATTATACAAAAATAAAAATAACTTTTTAATATCCTGAAAAATCAGGAGATACAGTATTACATGACCAGTTTTCATATGGCAAAAATAATGTACAGTTGCCCAATTTAGAAAAGGCCTGTCCACTTTATTATAGTCCCACCTTCTTTCTGGCTCTCTACTAGCAGATTTAATTGTGAGTTCTGACCCCTTATTGTTTTTTACAAATGGTATCTTATTGCAACAAATAATTTTTTATATCATTGTTTTGTGAATCAAAAATGTAAGCACTGAATTGGACAACTCATACATCCCACATGGCATGGACTGGTGTGTTATGGCAGAGAATGGTGACAATTTTCCCATTAGTTTCCCACCTTTGTCCTCAGTTCTTTCTGTGTGAGTCTGACACCCGCACCCCCCCAGAGAAATTGTTCTCACTGCTTCCATCACACCATGTCATGTCATGATCATACATGGTTCTGTCTGCTGGCTGTCGACCACTCCCCAGGAATACACTCGTGCAGTGCCCCTGTGCCCCCAAAACAGTCAGGACGCTGTTAACCCTGGTGAGAGTGATTTGTTCACAAGATCTCAACTTCACCTCGGATCTTTTTGGTCCTAAACTTTTGCTTCATGGGACTTTCCACATCCTTCTTTATGCCCAACCCATTCCATCTTCCCATTAATAGCCATTTCAAGTTTCTCTTTAGCTTCTATTCATGAAATTATACAACACCGAAAGCCCTCTTTTTCAATAAAGAAGAACGGAGACTACTTGTGACTTGCCACTTACCATCATGATGATAAAACAGGCTAATTAATGTCTCTGGGTCTTACTCTCCTCACTTCTAGGCTCATAATAAAATCAGGGTCTTGAACTCTCCAACCAAAATAATACTCCAAGTATTTACTGTCATCTACCAGACCCAGTGTAACCGAGTCCTTGTGATAAATGGATGTCCTGAGAGTCCCCACATTCACGTGCACTTAATCTCTCCAATTTTCAATTCTTCTTTCTATAGCTAGAACAGTGATATAGGAAAGCTTGAAGTTTCTACATAAAGATGACAGAGTCACACAGAGTTTGGATTCTTAAAAAAAATACTTTTGAGACAAGGTCTCACCATACTCTTCTTAAACTCTCTATGCAGCCTTGTCTGGCCCTAAACCTACTTTTGCTGCCTCAGCCTCCTGAACTCTTGGATTAAAGGCATGTGTACCACCGTGCCCAGATGGATCTTGAATATATGACGTAAACAATTAGTTTAACCCACCTGTGCCTCAGTTTGCTTATCTGTAAAATGGAAATAATAATTTTTCCACATGAATTTGTTGTAAAGATTAAATTAGATACTATATAAAATATGAATAGTATCAAGTAATGTTAGGTAATTATTTTAGCTCAGTCAGAATAGCATAATACTCATCAATATGCTACTTATGTTGACAAACTCAAGAATTTAAGTATGACATACAAAAGAACAATCTCCAACATATTTTCATAGATTATTTCACATTATTATTACATGAGTAGGAGAGGATTCTACTTTTTAAAGATGAGTTTGACAATTCAATAATATTGAATCCTTGATAAGAAATAGTTTCATTCTGTGACCATTGACGGTTGTCCAAGGGCTGGATTGCTTAAAAAATTGATGAAAAATTTCCTCATGTGATTTTATGGAGAAACCTATCAGCTTGTTCAGGTAGGAGTAGTACCACCTTGTCCCTCACTTACATACCAGTAAAGAGCTTATGTGTCTCACTTAAAGTCATAGACTAAGAGTGCAGGGAAAAACAGAAACCAAGGAAAAATTCCAATCTTTGTCTTGTTCTCTTATAGGGTGTTAGAAAGATATTATTAGGTATAAAACAAAGTCAATAAATAGCTAATTCTAAATGTTAATGTGGGCCTTACTGTCGTCTTTAATATTCCTTAGGTACCTAGGTGACTTGTTGAAACTTATTTGTTGCCAAACCAAGTCCTTCATTTAACTTCTATGAACTACAGTCTCAAATTTGATCTTTACAGGTCCACAGGTAAGATCGTGGCATACTCTTCACAAGAACAAATCTTTTGGCAATCTTTTCCAGAAACACTGAAGTCATCCCAGCTGTTTTACCTCTTACTGTTGATAAAGGAAGTGTGTGTATAGTTAAGACTGCTCATGAGTATCCTGGGACTCTTCCTGGCACTAAACAAGCTGTGTAACTAATTCAGCCAATAAGATGTTAGCAGAAGTATTGGGTCATTTCTGGAAAAAGGCTTCTGGAACAAACGTCCTTTTCTACACCTTCTTACCTGTGCTGTGGTGATGGTTAAAGTCTCCTCTGCTGTGGAGTCTCCATCAATATTGATGCAGCAGCTTTTTTCCAGGCTTCTTTGTGCAAGGGCCAAGAACAAAGAACAGGCATTTGCTGGCTTTGACATGGGACAGTGTGTTGTTACAATACAATCTGACTTATCTTGATTGATATAGAAATTGACATACAAAAGTGAAGGTTCTTTCATGGAGAAAACAAAAGCCCATTGTTGTTGCTGTTACTGGCTTATAGTTTGGCTGGTATGCAGTGAGGCTGGGAATGAAGATCTGTTCTATGCAGAAGAACCTGACAGATTTTTACTCTGTGAAAACTTTGGGTACAGATGATATAATTAATGCATTTTTTAGTGCTAGGAGAAATTATCCAAAGGTGAAAGTATTTACCCTTAGCATTGAGACACAAATAAGTGAGTATGACTGGACGCAACCCAGACAAGCCTTTCTACTTTAACTTCTAAACTATCATAAGAGCAAAGGACTATAGCAGGTGGGCTTTTCTCAAGGAATAGTAACCATTTTGCACATGTACAAGCAGAGAGGACCCTTGTAACTCAGGAAGGCAAAATATATGTGCATTTCACAGTATTTCAGCAAGTAGCTGGAGAGAAGCAACAGCTGTCCTGGTGTGAGAACAGGCCCTGCTATTTAGGCACCACAGTTTTCCTAGAAAGAAAGAGTGTTCATTTAGTGTGACAGTAGACCAGGGCTCTCAGCTTCATTGGTCATTAGCTATATGACCTTGAGCAATGAATGTCCTTTGCCCTTTTGAGTTTTAGTTTCCTCCACTCTACAATGGAGATTAGCAGTACTGATAACAGTGGATTGACAAAGAAACTTTTTTTTGGTGGGAGACAGGGTCTCGCTTTGTAGTTCAGGCTGGCCCTGAGCTCAGCCTCAAACTCACATCATAGCAATCCTCCTGCCTCCTGCCTCTGCCTTCCGAGTGCTGGGATTACAGGCATGAGCCACCACACCCAGCAATGTGGTATGTGGTACTGATTGCTGCTCGGTGTGAGTCTCCATGCCCAGTATTGTATGTGGTTACCCAAAGACTGAAGCCAGGCCCTTGCACTTACAAAACAGGTGCTGAAACCACTGAGCTAAATCCCCAGCCCAACAAAGAAACTTGATAGTTGCTATTGCAATTATGATTATATTCACATGATAATAGTAGAGAACAGAGAAGGATACATTTTACAAGGAAAGATCAGGCAGGGCATAATAAGTGAACTAAGTAAAGACTATGTGTTTATTTTGGGATCCAGGGAAAGGTCCCTAGAGGAGGATTATTTTTTAGCATGACCAGGTGGGTAGACAGGGAAAGGGCACTTCAGGCAAGGGATGAAGTATTCTGTGAAAGATGGCACCCTTGTGCCACACTGGCAAGTCATGGGATTACAAGGGGCTCTATTGTGTAGACAAAGATGAGGTTCAATGGAGAGATAAGAAGGGACTTCACACAAAGCCACCAATAATTTTAGAAAGGATTGTTTCTTTTTCTCTTCAATAGATGTTTTTCAAGGTAAGCTAAGAGAGAAAAAAAGAGCAAGAGAGAAAATAAAAACCCATGTAATTACATTTCACTACCAATTCCTTGCTTTGCTATTAAGTTCAGATCCATTTTTTCTAAGCAGTGTAAACTCCATTGCACAGGAGGAGTGAGCTCTATGACTATGGAAGATAATTTCTATATTCAATGGGAACATTTTTTAAAATGAAAAATATGATAAAAGTCTCACAATCCATGCTTTGAAAAGTCTTTATCTTCCACTCCCATCCCACCATGAAATATGCTTCCAATTATCAGCCTGTCTCTATTATTTGAAGTAGTTCCCTATCAACCATTCAACTCAGATAATTGAGCTAAACCTTTAAAATGGATTTTTAATGGGGAAGCCAGGCAGTGGAGGAGAGGTTGATTATGGTGAGTAAAGTTTCTCACCATCAAAGGCAGAGTAATCAAGGCTTAGTGCACATTTATGCACATTTAAAAGTTTAGTTTTGTAGACATAGAACATGACAGGGAGGTACCTCAGCCCTGGTGTCTATGTGTTTTCTGTAAGGTGATGAAACACAGCTCTCAAAGAGGTGTGCAGAATTGCTGATTTTTGAGCTCTTGAATCTGTTTATCATCAAATAAAGCCTTTTGGAACACATTGATTTATTGAAAGGATCAGTTTAGAGGGCTTGCCTCCAGAAATTCCCCTGGGTCCAGCCTTCTGCTATGTGAGGTCACAATCAGTTGTTTGTAGGAATGGTCAGATGAGCAATGGGTGAAGAACCCTTTCTTTGATCATGCTATCTGACTTTGGGCAGTGCATTTGAGGCTTAGCTTTGCTATCCAATAGCTTAAGAATACTTGATGAAAGAAAAAAATTGATGATAAAAAGAAAAAGATGGAAACAATTGTGTGTGTGTGTGTGTGTGTGTGTGTGTAATTGAAAGAATAGAAGAAGAATATGAAAAAATAAAATTAAGATATATCATGTACAGGTACAAGTTATCTATGATGAATGTGATCATAATGAATTTTAAAATATAATGATAAAATCAATTTGTTAAAAAATAAAGTATAGACTTTCTTTTCTACAAAAAATTGAAGACCTTGAAATTCCTTCACCACTGCACTGTCCTATACATAACAGGCTTCAATGAAAAAGGATTTTTGGGAGCGCCCAGGGACTGAGTTTAGCAGCAGGAGGCTTTGGAACCAGTCATTGCGCCACTGAATCCACGCCGGGGTTGGAGCTTACTGGCCTTCAGGCCCATGCCGGAAGAGCACCCAGGGACTGAGTTTAGCAGCAGGTGACTTTGGAAATGGTGTCTGCACCACTGAATCCGAGCAGAGATTGGAGCTTACTGGCCTCCAGGCCCATGGCAGAAGAGCACCCAGGGACTGAGTTTAGCAGCGAGTGGCTTTGGAACCAGCGATTGCGCCACTGAATCTGCGCCAGGCTTGGAGTTTATCTGCCTCCAGGCCCATGCCAGAAGACTGCCCAGGAACTGAGTTTAGCAGCAGGCGGCTTTGGAATCTGCAATTGCACCATCGAATCCACGCTGGGGTTGGAGCTTACTGGCCTCCAGGCCCATGCCAGAAGAGTGCCCAGGGACTGAGTTTAGCAGCAGATGACTTTGGAAATGGTGTCTGCACCATCGAATCCATGCTGGGATTGGAGCTTGCTGGCCTCCAGGCCCTCACCAGAAGAGTGCACAGGGACTGAGTTTAGCAGGTCAGAGTCTGATTTTCTCCACCTCAACTGCACAAGCACATCCAGTGATCTTGTATTGGTGAGTAAGTGAGCCTGTTGGAACATTAGCCAGTACCATTGCAGTGGCACAGGGCCTACAGCCTACTGGCCTCCAGGCCAACTGTACAGCAGAGCCCAGAGACTTTATCGGTGAGCAGGTGGGCCCCCTGGAACCTTAGGCAGTGCTATTATAGTAGAGCAGTAGCGAGAGCCTTCCTGCCTCTAAAGAACATGGAAGAAGGTGTTCTGACTGTATTGATTGAGTGCCTCATATGCTGTGCCAGAACCAGGGGTTTTTCTTTAGGTCAGATACAGACAGTAAAGAACAACCCAGGAAACACTGCTATTTTAAGGTTAATAACTATTAGGAGGAAAGACTTGCAACAAACATTGCCAGAAAACAGGGCAGGTACAAAGCCAAAAACAACAGCAAGGACAAAAACTCAGAGATGAGGAAACACTCAAACTCTCAGATACAGAAATCCTCACCTCAAGGTAACACAGGGGGAAGAAAAATAGAGAAGTGTGAAGGCCAGTTTCCAGGGTCCTCAGAAATGGTAAGCAAAGCACATCTAGTAAAATAGAAATCAGAACTGATCTCTGAGATGAAAGCACAGACATTGGACACTGTCAACACGATGATTAATAAAGCTAATGAGGAAATCATGGAGTTGTTAGAATCCAAGATAGTAAAAGCAATGGAACCTTTTAAACACATACAAGCAGAAGCCCAGGAAATTAAGAAAGAAAATGAAAGCTTGCACAATATAATGAATTTGGCAGAAGACCGAATTTCAGACCTAGAAGACAGGATCTCAACCAATGAACTGGAAAGGCATAATCTATGGGAAAAAGCAAGCGATAATGAAAAGTCATTCCAATAGCTCCCATATGATTCAAAGAAGAATAATATAAAATTGGTTGGAGTCACTGAGGAAGCAGGATACAATGCTAAAGACATCAAAAAGCTTTTCACAGAGATAATGGCAAAAAACTTCACAGACATACAAATATATGAAGCATACAGAATGCCACATGCCCATGACATGAAAAAATCTATACCTAGGCATAGAATAATAAAAGTCCCAGATATTTAAAAAAAAAAAAAAAAAAGAATGAAATACTGAAAGCAGCCAGAGAAAAGAAAACAGTTACATTCCAAGGGAAGCCTGTCAGGATCACAGCGGACTTCTCAACTCAAACACTCAATGCAAGAAGAGCCTGGAGTGAAGTCTTCCGAGCCCTAAAAGAAAACAACTTTCAACCCAGACTGATGTATCCTGCAAAACTATCCTTCCAAACTGATGGGGAAATAAGATACTTCCATGACAAAGAACACCTGAAAAACTTCACAAATACGAAACCTGTGCTGCAAAACATTTTAAAGAATATCTTGGAGAAAAATAAGGAAAGTTACAAATCCATGAGACCTAACCGAGTCAACCCATGGGACCAAACAAGAAACTGATGGGAAAAGGGAAAAAGTAGAATAACACAGCCAAGAACAGGAAAATATGGCAGCA